>WAAD01036202.1:136324-151352 GCA_013389945.1 Fregata magnificens | reverse complement strand
CATTAGGTAATGAGAGCATATCTGTTGCTTTGCTGACAGCAGTAAATATTTCCTGTAGTGTTCTTTATTGTCATTTTAATGGCAGTACTCCCAAAGCTGACTAGACAAGGCATTTTGTTTTACAAGAAACTATTCTGAGAGATACTCTATTGATTGGAGAACCCTGCTATATTTGACAAGCTTATCATAAAGTGTCTGTGAATCCGTATTTTCTTAAACTGTTTGGAAAATATAAATATTTGGAATTAAATAAACAAACCTGGATATCATTTAAGCTGTGCTTCTACCCATAGATGCTGTGTCTCTATTTTTTGCTAAAAAGAAATTTAATAAATGAGAAATTGGACTCAGGAGAAAGTTTTCAAAATCCTGGAGGACTCGCTGTGGACTTTCCTTGCTTTTGTGGAGGACAGGGAAGTTTGCAGGCTGTTTTGGAGTTCTGAATTTGTGAGTGTGAGGGTTTGGTTTTTTGGTTTGGTTTTTTTTGTTTGTTTTTTTAACTCTTGTGCGCTGGAGCAATTGAAGTTAAGCAAGTCATTCCAAGATGTGTTGCTTAATTTTGGAAAAATTTTCTAAATCGAAAAAGCCATTGTGCTGCTTTTCCCGTGAGACTTGCAGCCACATAAGTTATTACTGCCTGTCTCATATCTTTCCACAATGCATGAAAAGAAGTTTAATGATGTTCTGTTAAGTTTGCTGCAAAGTGTTGGTTAACAATATTGGGATGAGTGTAACTGAAGCAGATGTTATGGCTTTCTGTGATACTACTAAATACTTATTTCTACACAAGTCTTTAGATAGCCTATGATATATTTAGCCAAAGGTTAGACAAAGGTTAGATTGCCTGTGGAAATCAAGTGCTGTAAATAAAAGCTGACCATTAGCTTTTCTTCTGGTTTTTTTTTAATATTTATTATCCATTATGAACACATTTTAATTAAAATATTTATTCTGTGCTCATCAGAAATCTGAACTCAGCTGTGACTCATATGTAATTTGCCAATAGGTGGCATGAGTGCATTACTAAGGTTTACAGGTATAAACTGCAAATAACCGCTTATATTTAACTTTCTAAAGATGCAGCAGAAGGCAGTGCATCTCATGTTAGCAGTCACCAATTCCCATATAGTAACAACTGGCTAAAATCTGCAGTCTGAGTGATGCGTGCTGCCAATGATGAATGAATATTTTTATTACAGAATTGAGAAAAANACAACCACACAGCAGCATGACACAACAAAAAAAAAGAAAGCAAAGAAAAAAAAAAAAAAGAGAACAAAAAAGGGTGTTTTCTTATCAATTAATAAACATTAATTTATGGCTAGTGTTAAACAAAAAACAAAGAATAAAACCAGCAAAAAGCTCAAACTGCTTTAATAGAGGCCAGATCCAAAACATGCTCAATGCAACTGAAAAAAAAAAAATCAAGTTTATTTTAAATTAAGGAACAGTTTGAGAATAAATCTCTGATGCGCATAGGTAAGAGGAGGTTATTAAGAGGAGCTGCGTGATAGAAGAGTGATAGTTTGAGGGGGTAACAGTGGACGTGGTGTTGTAATTTATATGAAGTTGCAACCATAAACCTACCTCAGCTAGCTGCAGACTTTAATCCAGTCTGATGCCTTTCTCATCCCCAGCCTCGTCTGGTGGCCCTAGGCAAGCCCCACTCTGAAGATCCAGCAATCAAAGCAGTTCAATGTCCCCTTCTGCCCCAAGTGTCAGTGCAACACTGACCTGAAGCCACTTATTTCTTATAGGCACACAGATTTCTAGGTTTGTATGTAGAATTAAGAAAACATTAATTTATAACTAACGTAGGCAGAGTGAAATATTTGCCTTTTCTGTGGTTTTTTTTTTTAGAACTTTCTCAAGTGTTTGCTGGCTGTGATTTATCCAGATTGGGTAACTTTCTAAATATGATTTATGGGTTGAAGAGTAGTTACGAGACTGCAAAAATTCTCATTTGAAATTCTTCACTGTCTATTATACAAGTGGTCAATTAGATGGTTATAACTATCCATTTGTCTTTGAAGCCTATGAACTGATTTGTGGTGTAAGAATGTGAACAAAGCGTTTGGGAAGTGCTCACATAATGATTTTGATGCCTGCCTGGATGCTCCATTTCTTCACAGAGCAGGCAATCATCCTGTATTTGTTGATTTGCTATGTGTGAGTGAGATAAGGAAATTCTGTGAGCTAGAACAGGTGTGGGTCCGTCTTAGCCCATTTTTGACATATTTACGAACCGGCAACCTCCAGAATGACAGAATCCACTCTTCTAAATGTATGTGTTCTCTTTTTGCTTCTTGAATATACGTATCAGAATAGGATTTAACTTTTCATAGTAGTGTCATACAATACAATAGAGGACAGGGAGTTAGGCACTATTTAAGATTCTATTTTTATTTTAATCACACTTTTTTTTTTTTTTGAGGCAACGGGGTCTAGAGCTCTGCTGCTTTGCATGTAGGTCTTCCTGTCCATTCTCTTTACTCAGAATTGGTATTACTAATGGAGTAATTAGCAATTACTCAGTCCATTGGCTACTTGCAGGTTGTTGCAGGGTAGGAGGACTTGGCACGGATGGGGCTGTTTAAAGCTAAGTATTAGATCTGTGTTAGTTACACAACACACAGAACACACATCTATCTTTGTTTCTAACTGCATTTTCCTATGCCTTTAAGGAGGGACATGATACTGCAGAAGAAAGATGTTGCTTAAGTGTTTCCACTCCCTCCCCTCTCCTTGTTTGCTTCAAGTTGTACAGATACCAGACTATAAGAATCACCAAATAATTGGTATCCACCAGTCTGAAAAAGTGAGTTAGGCATACCCTATCAAAGCTTAACATTTGCCACTGCTCTGTATTGAGCTTCTCCCACAAAATGAGTATAATAGCGTAGAAATACAGAGTCTGAAAATATTTCATCAAAGGCTGCATATATGAGAGAAAAAAGACTGAATAAGTTAGCAGTAGTACCCAATAGATTTTTGACAGCCACATGAGTTTGAATCGAGAGATTTATTTCAAAAGCACTAATTCCTAGTCTTTGCTTTTGTGAGACCAAGAGTTTTTCCACTTGCAATCACAGGACAATGATCTGACTCTTATGTTCTCAGCGCTGTCTTATTAGGTCATCATTGAGAAGAGAATGGCACACTGCTTTAAACCACATGGTAACAGGTGTGGTCTGTAGGTAGTTTGTGTCCAAATGTTGCTAACATTAGACTAGACTGAACTAGAAAAAAATGCCCACAAGGAGTTTAGAAACATTTCCTTAACACAGACAAAATTTCAGTCTCCATGTGATAGAGATAATAGCACTACAAGGAATACGAACTACCATCATTCATCTCAGTGGGATGCTGATTTTTGAAGGCTAAGCACGGAGTTTAATTTCTTTCTATTTTTTTGGTCATTTAACGTGAGGATTTTCAGAGATGGTTTTGAAAAATGAAATGTGCATCAAGTTTTTAACCAAAAAGTAATTAAAACTGTAATAAAAATAAGCTTGCTAGAGATCATTATTCTGGGCTTGTGGTCAGTATTCAGTATTAAAGACTTGCAGCTTTTGCTCTCTTACCCCTAAAAGCCTGGCAGCAGGGGCAAGATAGCAGAGAACTAGATAGCTCTGCAGAGCACTATGTTTGCTCTGCTGTACCATGCAAAATGAACATTAATGAGACACGGGTTGGTTCAACTAACATGTTGATGTCTTGAGTTTGGTTGGTGTGTGAGTGGTTTTGTTCGGTTGTTTTTTGGGGTTTTTTTTTGTTTGTTTTTGTTTGGGTTTTTTTTTTAAATAGTTCAGTTTTTGTCCTTGGAAACTATCTACAATTTTGTTTTATTTCATTTTTAGGTAAGGTGGTTTTAGCTATAGGACGCATGGTTTCCACAGCTAGTACCATTGAGTTAAGAGAGCTCTATAATCCATAGAATCTGAAATGGTTTTTTAGTTTTTTTGCTTAACAAAGAAGCTTATGTCACTTGAGCTCAACAAGAGTTAGTTAAAATGTATCCTGGCATGTCCTGTCTTTGTAATAATAGCGTCTGTTTACATGGAGCCCAAATGTAATATCCTTGGAGGACTATTTAAATTGGTGGTAAAACTGTGTTCGACTTCCTTCTTTAATCAAAATTCTTTGTTCTTCGTCGTGTCCGATGCAGAAAAGTTAAATGTAAATCATAAATTGATTCCTTTGGCTAAACAGTAGAATAATTCCATTTTGTTTATTCCAGTCCTCGTCTCAGACAACAGCTTCTCATTAGCAGCGGAACAGAGAAACGGTGCCGTGTGCTGGGGAGGGAGAGATGATGTTGGTCTGAGCTTCTGCAGGGCTGTAAGATGTGAAAGCAGATGGCTTTGTGCTGCCTAACAGAAGGCCGTGCTCCACTGGGATTTGAGTGATATGGTGAATTTGTGGACCAAGCTCGGGCTTTCCTCAGTGGGCAAAGTAGATTAATCTCAGTTGCCAGATTAATCTCCAGAATCTTGGAGGCCTTCCTTCATACCTGCTTGGATGTCCCATCCAAGGGACCACCTGGCTCCGGAAGAGAATTCAGACCTCAGTGTTGACTGTGTTGAGTGTTATATCTGGCCTTCTGTAATATGTAGGGGACAGAAAGAAATTGGGGACCTTTTGTTTCCCATCTAGTAAGCACTGTAGATCTAGGCATAATGCCGAGCTGGTGTTTTGAATGATGTCAGTAAACATACTTTTATTTGATTTTTTTTTTCCAACCTTTCTACCAACTTTTGCTATTTTTCTTGATAAGAAGTTCGTGTAGTTTCATAACGTAGAGAATAGAAGACAATACGTGAAATATTCCTTCACTTAATGATACTGAAACTTTGTGCTGATGCATTTTACAGGACCTCTTGCAGTTATTTTACTTTTGTTGTTATGTGTGAGCTTGACCCCTACCTGTTGCTAGCTGATGTAGTGTCGGTGACTTCAACAGCTGAGTTATGTCAGTTTATACCACCTGAATCCCTGGCCCATGGATCAAGCCCATTCATGCAGTGGAAGAACACTGGCATGAGCCCCATACTGTAGGTTTGGCCTCCAGGCAGTAAAGGCAATAGTAGGATACTCCCAGAAAAAGCAATGCCTGGGAGACAAAACCTGGCATCCACAATCCTTCTGTGCCAGTCACGTTCCTCAGGAGGGACAATGTGAGTTAGTCCAGCACCTACCACAGAGCACAGCCTGATCTGCGCCGCAGTGCTGAGCATCCCCAGAGAGTGGTGGGGCTGCGCCCAAATGGGAAGCAGCTCCCTGCAAGAAAACAGTGGCATAGCATGACCTGGTGCTTGGCAAAACAAAGCGAAGCAGGGATTTTATTTGTCTAGGCTAAGCCCCCTGCTGCAAATTTATACGCCTTTTAACTTGCTGTGCTACCTGTCAGTCTCTGAACAGATGCACAGCCTTCAGGCTCTTGGAGCTTGCCAGCAACTGGCATCCTGCTGGGAACTGTAGGAGGACTTTCAGTATGAAGCAGGGCAACCTAATAATAGTGTGAGAATACATTGAAACCAATGCTTGCACAAAGAAGTAGAAAAGGGTAGTTCTGCTTTTTTTCAGCCAGCAGAAGGATGTATGGGGGGAAAACCGTAGGCCATTGACTTGAGTGCTTGCTTGGCAGCAGGATGCTGAATACCTTGGCCAGAATAACCAGATGTTTGAATTTCCCCAAAGCTGAAAGAAGCCATAGATACGTAAAAATAAACTTTTCTAAGCAGGCATGCTTTCAGGCTGTTCAAAACTTACTGGATCTAATTTACTATTTGAGTAAAAACAGGGATAGAAAAATATACCTGTATGAAACATGCATTTTTATTTTTCTTGCTATTATAACTGTAAGTTTCATAGTTCTTTACCTTAAAGGTTCCTCAGGGTTCAGTTCAGCTGCCTAGTCATAAGCCACATGTTATTTGAATGAGGGACGCTGCATGGGGCTGACAGATATGATGTGGGGCTGTTGATAGACCATTTCTTTCTGATACTTCAGCAGGAGGCTTGCGTCTGTGATACCATAGGATACTTTATGTGGCAATAAAAGTGCACGTGTCAGCAACTAAACTGAGCCCTAGTATGCTGTAATGAAAGGTTGGGTAATGCATAGGAGACTGTGACGCTGGGCTGAGAAGCATCCTTCCAATGTGATGTGCTTGGCAGACGTAGCAACCAAATAATTTTTTTTGTTCAGGACATGGCTGGGGGGTATGGCTGCTCTAGCCTTTCATTTTTGCCAAAAATTACTTCTTTTTATAAATGTTGAGATGAGAGATGACAAGATGTGAGAAAAGAGAAATAGTTATTAATATAAGCATAAGAACACTTTAATTTTGGCATTTCAAGGAATAATGGGAATTCTTGATCAGAACCACCATCTGCCAAGGTAGAATTTCCCTCAGCCGGTTATGGTAAATTGAGCAACAGTAAATTGTTCTTTATATTCATTTCTGTTTCTGGAAAGAAACCCACAAATTATTGATTTGTAGAGAGTATTCACAAATGTCTCAAAACCATTCCTGCTCCTTCTTACCTCCTAGCATCCTATGTAGGAGGAAAGGACTAGAGCAAATTTATTTTCCGGAACTGGGGGAGAAGTCCCATCTCCTGTGAGGCAGAGTGGAACTGCCGATGAAGATACAGCTATGGGCAGAGTAGCTTTGAGATAAAGTCCAAAAATCCCCTCCATGCTGACTGATTTCCAGGAGGTCCACCTTTCAGTGGAGACAAACCATTTAGGAGAACATCACTAACAGTGCTCAAAGTTAGTCTTGGACTGCAGCTTTCTCCTTTTGGGAATTTTGGTCAGGAGTTGATGAAAATTTATGGGGAAAATGTCCTAAAAGGCCTATGATGTCAAGAGTGAGAAACTATGTGCTGACACTGTTGTTCTTAAGTTTCAGCACATGTGTGTTCCCATCTTCCTTGATGGGAGCTAGGTCTTCCTAGGGCCTCAAACAGCAGTTTTGTTCTGCTATTGCAAAGACACCTGGTGGTTAAAAAAAAAAAGGGAAAGAAAAGTTACTAATGCTACTTCCTGCAGCTTCCTCTCAGACCAGAGAATTGGCTTTGGTTAAAAATATCCCCCTATATGCTTGTGGGGGGAAAACACATAGTCTCTCCTGTATTTTCAAGGCCAATTAATCTTTTAATTAACAGAAGTATACTTGAAAATATAAAACATTCATTTGTGGAAATTGGTCTGTTTCCAGTTATTGCTGGATTAGTTTGGCAAGTCATGTTTTTTAGAGTAGAAAATGAAATGCTTATGCAGGAAGATAAATTGTTTAACTTCCATGGAAGTCTTCAAACTAGTTCTTTTTACTTTAGATTTTGTTGTATTTTGTTGTGTTTAGATATACACCGTATCTACTCTTTTGATTAAAAAGTATAATTAATTTGAAATACACTTTCATTGTGGTTTTCAGTGCTTGATTCAAAATAACTTAAAATTTCCATCAATTTCTTAAGCATTTTTCCTAAATGGCTCTTCGTTTGACTCCTGCAAAATAATCAAGCACAATCTCAATAACAGGAATGTGCAAGCGCGTGCTCATTGTGTGAAGTTGGTTGGTTCACTTGTAAATTGAAAGAATAATGAAAATGTTTTGCAGTTTGCAAACATTCGCCTATTTTTTCTAGAATTTGCTTTATATGTATTGCTACTGGTGTAGAAAAAAAATGGTTTAACTTATGCTACCAAAATTAACGTCAAAACTAATTGACCTTCCTAGGCAGATAATTTTGTGCTTCTTTGAACATGGTCTGTAGGATCACCCCATGGATATTACATTCATTTCACTTTTCAGAAATTACTTTTTTTATTAAAACTCTTACAGTGACTTTACAGAATAAAGAGGACAACAATGGTAGTCTTAAAATTTCAACTTTTTTTTTGTTTGCAGAGTACTCATTGAGCTGTGTGAAACAGCTCATGTTCCAAAGAAAAAACTGGAAGGCTTCCACTTGAAATGGGTTTTGCAAAAAGTGATGTTGTATTTAATATGAAGAGTGTTTTAGTTCTTTTCAGAGAGATTTTGATGCATTGAATATCTGACGTATTTTCCCCAGTTTGGTTTCTTTTCTTTATATGTTTACACAAAGGGAAAGAGAAAAAGTAGTTTGCATTTAAGTTAAAAAGGGGAAAGAAAAAAAATAAAAAAAGACTAGATCCTGAAACAAATGCATGGTCAATAAGACAAAAAATAAATTCCTAAAATTTGGAAAGATTTCACATTCTATTAATAATGTTAAATTTATAGATTCCTCTGAAAAGATCTCAGTGGCACTGTGCTGCCGTTGTAAATATACATCACCAAAATCTTATCAGCTTATTTTCAGCATGATGCCTCAATGCCACTGTAACAAGGCACAAAGGTATGACTTGTTTTGTCAGAGAGCCGGGTGACAAAGCACTCTAAGGGATGTGCCCTACTCTGATCAACACAATGATTTGTGCTCTACTCGAGTTAGCAATTTGAAGAACAAGTGCAGTGATAATGCAGTAGTAAAAAAAAAAACCCAACAAAAAACTCCAACCCTGTTACATTTAATGAATGATGCTTAAATTATAGCAGAGTCATTCCTTTATTGCATTTGCAATGTCATATTTATCGCTTAATCTTTACGGTTTTGTAATTAAGGATTCATTACGGTTTCCACTGTACATCCAGTTATTCAGCAGTTCATAATTCAGCCCGCTTAATTTGTAACATGCTGAAACTTCGCAAATAAATTGTTGCTCTGTATGCAAATTTTTGTGGGTTTTTTAATGGCGTCAATTCATTAAGCCTTTTTAAGCTATGGCTGTGAAAAAACCCACAAAGGGCCTGATTTAAAAAGTATGCAGGTGGCAAAAATCCCCAACCCTGGCAAAAGCGTGTTAACTACAAGCAGTGCAATTCAGAATCACAACCTGAGCCCCCAGCTGGATCACTGCTTGTCTCCAGAAATGCCTCTCTTGTTTGCCTAATAGTTATCTTTGCTCCAGAAATGTATACAACCGTGTGTCTTCATGCAGTGGCACCCGGGTCTCTGAAGGACTGGATCTGAGATCCCTGCTTGGACTAGTCCGTGTCTGCACGAACAGGCCTACAGAGGAAAGCTTTGTGAGTACTTTATTATAAAAAGATGCTTATTCCAGTAAAGGGAAGATCTGGTTTGAATCTCCCTTTCTAGTCTGAGGGATATGAACTTCTGTCTTGCTGTTTTAGAAGAGTATTTAATTATTAGGCTATACACAATGCTGGTACAGAGACAGGGAAGTTCCCTACGTATCTCGTGTTGAAACTGTGCACCGTGTATGAAAGTTGATTAGATCAGGAGGAGACAGGCAAGCGGAGAGAGCCTGATTTGATAATCTAGTAGTTATGGACACAGCACACAGCTGGCTGGGGAAGTCAAGGGTTTCCCAGTTGCCTGCAGTACGCCATTTTATTTTTTTTAAGGGCTTGATATGTATAGATAATCTAGATTTATATTTTCATGTGATTAATGTGACTGCCAAATAGCTACCTGTGCAGCCAGGAGCCTTGATAAACTTTCTTTTAAGCTCTTGTCATACAAGTTCAGAGCACAAAGAAGAACATTGCATATCTTTGCCTGCCAAACGTATCCTTGGCAAGCTGTCCCTTGAACAATTCTGATTTGTTTCCATTTAATTAATGAACACTTTCCTGCTTTGTGATTATTGTCCTTGCCTGAAGTTCTTCCCATTACAGAGACGAATAAATAGTTCTTGACATTAGTTTCTACCTGCTTTGTAATTTGTTACACCATCAGGGACATGTAACTTGTCCTTGCTTTTAGTCCCTACTAATTCTGCCTCATCTTTTTTCTTTATTTTTGTCTTTTATATGATTTCTGTTTTGTCCTTCACAGTTAAAAAAAAAAAAATCTCATCACAGGTGTTCTTTTATTGCTATTACAAATATCTTTCACCTTTTTTCTTTGTCATGGAACGTATTTCCTTGGTTGAGGTAGGAGGTCTCTTCTCTCCTCATTCTAGTACTTTTTTCAGGAGCTGCTTGTGCCACATAAACACGTGAAAGGAAGGGCATAAATTGTCGCAGACATTTTCTGAGTACAGGAAAGGAATCTTCTACTCATTCTCCCATTTTGCTGTGAATTTTATATCTGTTTGCACCTCCATTACTTTCCTTTGAATGTTTTCAGTGAAGTTACATTGTAAGGCCTTTGGCAAGTGGAGGTCTCGAGTATGGTGTGAGCAGGCTTCATGTGTTTGGGATGTATTAGAAAAAATAGCAAAACCGTGTGATTTACCTGACTCTTAAGCACAAGGAACAACAAAGGGAGTAGGGGGACTTCTGCATTGGCTGGAGCGCATGTCTGGGGAGTGTTTAGTGAGTGGTTGCCAACAGCAAGCAGAACCGTGCAGTATTTTCCATTCGTAAATTATCAATAAATGACTGCCTACATTCAATAGATAAATTATAAAAGCAGGTTCTAATCATCTCCGAATTAAGTCTTCCTGGCATTTGGTGCACTGGCTAACACAAAATAATTGCTTTGCCATATGCCATACGTACCTATGAATTTCACAAGTACAAGGCTATCCTATAATAGCTGTCATCCACAAGATAATACAAATTAGCTGCCTTTTTGGTAACCGGTACTTTAAACTCTATGTCACCATAACTTACTTGCACAACCGATAGCTCTCTGTCTGCATGCATTATTATAAGGGTAATGTATCCTAGGTTTGCCTCTCCAGTTGCGCTATATCGTCCTAAGCAAATTGTCAGCATGGCATTCACAGCTGCTCTCAGTGTGTTGCCATAAATGATAGGTGAGTACGACATTCTCTGGTTTTGAGTGCAATGCAAGTTCAGTACTTCTGGACTTGTTTACACGTCCCTTTGAAAACTCTGGAGGTATTACTGAAGTGGGTGAATTGGTTCAATTACCAAAAAAAAAAAAAAAAAAAGTATTCCCAGCAGGAGCTTTCTTTGACACTTGATTTGAATGTTTGAATATGGATACATTGGTATGTTTGTTTTTGTTTATTCTGTGCACAAAATTAATTCCTCTTTAGTCGGAATGTATTATTTTTGACTAGCAGGTACAGCAAAAGTAAGACTTGTTTGAATGAGTGTAGTCCTTGGTACTGTGACCAGCTCAATGCCAAGGACTGGCAGGGAGCGGACTGCTGGACATTTAAAGGTTCAGTGAGACAAAAAGAGGTCACGTGAAATAAATGCGTGTACCGTGTGTGCTTTCTCTGCAGGGCTGGCTGCAGTTTTCATAACACCGAAATACTGTGAAAAACTAATGGGAAAGCGTAGTTGTGAGATATCTGAAATTAAAACAACTTTTGTCTGAACATCTTCAAATCTTCTTACTGAGCTGAGATTTGATTCAAAATCTTCAGATGACCTCTCTTCTTATAATGGAGTTTAAGCACACACTGGGTCTGGAAAATTAGGCATTGAGGTCTGAATTTTCCATTTTGAGCCTGTTTCCTTTTGGGAACAGGCTTGTTGGTCCTAGCATATACTAACAGATTGCAGTGCTATGGTGGCAGTTTGAAGTATAATTTATCTTTTTGAATAAAAATCTCTTTAGAAGAGAGAGACTAGCTGTTCCTCTGGATACAGTAGTTTTGTCAGTGCAAACAATTTCTGTTCACTCAGATATTAAGGAAACAGGGAATAGACGAAGTAGAAATTCCTGTTGTTTTGACAGAGACAAAAAATAAATATACTTAAAAAAAAGACTTGATCATAAAAAGGTAATAAAATAAGATTATTAATTCAGCAGTTTCTTTGAGGAAATTGGTTTCTTGGGGCCTTCATGAGAGATTGGCCTAATCTCCTCCAAGTTTTTTCTGGTAGGTGCTTGTCAGTGAGGAAGCCGTGGGTGCAGCTGCAGGAGTGTTCACCCTTCCATCAGGAGAGCGCTTTTGAAGTGACTGTGCCCATCATCCTTAGCGTGCTGTGGTTAACATTACGGAGTGGTCTTGGAGTGTGTGAACTGGTATCAAAAAATTAGACGTGAAGATCCAGTGATTGCTCTGTCACTGTATGCCATTCTGCATTTCTCCATTGCTTTATGGAATCTATTTTGCCTTGAAATACTACATTTTTTGTATGCCTAAGATCATTTTTCTGGTGTTGATGGTCAGAGGTTCCCAGACAGAGGAATGCAATGTTCTTTTGAAGATTGAAATATATTTAGGTTTTTGTTAGGGAAGCTTTGGTACAGCTTCAAAATGTAAGGAAAGTAGTTGTTAAAATCTTCAAAGTGCATGGACAAGATCCTGTGCCTCTTAATAAAAGTCTAGTGTGCGAAGGGAACAAAGAATGGAAAATACACTTCCTAGTCTAACGCATAGTCTGGTTTGCAAAAAATGGTAATGTTTTAACTGTGGAATTGCAAGACATAAAGTCAGTTCAGTAAGCTTTTATTTATTTATTTATTTATACAATTGGGTAATGGATTTTGAGTACAGTAGTTTTAATATAATTTGTTGCTTTGGTTTCATAATTGTTAGAAATTTCTTATTTTTTTCATTCCTAATTTTAATTACTAATTTTAGTTATTTAATCCTCACTTCGGTAATTGTCTGTGTAGAATTTAAACCCATCTTCTTAAATGTTACTGTGATCTTTTTGACAATACGTGGCATTAAAACATTTCCATAGCCATCTCAGGCGATGTCGTGAAATATTGGGATTTGAAATGAAGCTGTGATAAAAGAACAAAGACTTCAAGGAAACTGCTCTGTGACTTCTATGTTATACTTTAGCTTTTTTTGTTGCAGAGCCATGGGTAAAACTCCAAGCTTGTACATGCTCTGCTAGGAAAGTTTCTTTTTATCTGAATTTGTGATATCCTCTCAGGCTGTATTTTTAATAATTCTTTCCATGTTATTTCAGTTTATTTCTTATGAACTATCATATTATTTTATTTTTCTTTTTTAGAAGCCCAGAATTTCTTTTTTTTTCCTTTTTAAAAAGAAAAAGGAGAGAGAGAGGAGAAGCACCAAACTGCTGTTTATGTGGAAACTATGCAAAGTGAACAGCAGACAGCTGGATGCTCCATTAATCTCTGGTCTTCTTTTAAATTTATTACTTCTCCCAAAACCAGTAGACTGAGGCCTTCTAACTTTTACCCTGCGTAAGGATCATTGCCTAAATCTAAGCACAGTGAGACCTGACGTTTGGTTTCATGCTACTGTTATGGTCGGAGCTAAAGTTTGCTTTTCTTCTGAGATAGTTCCTGGTCCCTAGCAGGATAAGTGAGAAGACAGGATCAGTAGATCAAAAAAGTAGAGCTTTTTACAGATCTGCTGGTTTGATAGTTCATTGCATATGAAATGGAGCCCAGCAAGCTTTATTGAGTGCTTCCTACATAAATTCTACATCTCACAGATGAACTGGAACCTCAGAAAGATATCTAATCATAATTTGACGATTTCAAAGTGAGAGACAGTCTGCATCAGCCTTCACTATTAGTTACCCTTACTATCAAAAATTTATACTTTAACTCACATTTATCTAGATGCAAGTTTTGGTCTATGATTTTTTCCATTGCTTTTTTGTTGGCTTTAAGCAATCCACAGTCAGAAATCTTAACCTTCGTGGAATATGAACTTGTGTGGTTCGTTAGAAGTAAAGTAAGGTGCCGATTGTTTCTCTTAGTAGCTGTTTTTATTGTAGTTAACTTTTTAAACCTCCAAAATAGGCACTGGCAGGGGAGAAATGGTAAGAGTTATACTAATAGCGTATTTGGAGTTTGGTGTGAGTTGATTGCTTGTCACATGAAAAACATATTAATTATCATCATCATCACAGGTCTTCAGATCTTGAAGCAAACAAAATATTGTCTGACAGACACAAAGCAGAGCTGAATTTTAACAGAAGTCACCTGCAACATGTTAGTATATTCATGTATAAATTCTCAGGCCAATCCTTTCTCAGCTGAACTTGATGTGTGGAGTCCCACTGACCCCACAGTAAAGGAAGATGAGTATTAGAAATCACGTGTTGAACACACAGGAAAATTTGTCAGGTATTTATAATGTAATATGAACCAAATCATTCACAGATTACGGGTATTCAAAAAGAAAGACAAATGTGTTCTGGAGACATGTTGCTTGTCTTCTAAGATTTATTTTTTTATGCATTGGGAAACAAATTACTGAAATGAGCAATAATGTTAATTAGAGTTAGTTACAAAGAGTTGCAATTCAAGTTGTGCCATTGGTGTTTTAATCTTGCTGTGCCATTGCACGAATTCAATCAGGCTGTTTCATCACATGGCGAATTTGGCCTATAATTCAGTGGAAGGAAAAGTCACCTGTATGAGATAGTTCACATATGATATGCATTTTTTTCTGGAAACTGCCTCTTGATCAGAACTTAAATTTAGAGAAAACAAATAGTCTGAAGAGGCAGATTGAGAAGGGACACCAAATGAGAGCCATTTCTCTTTGCCCAAGTTGAAGGTAAAAAGGGGGTCTCCCACTCTCCACTGGAAGAAGGTGTGAGGAGTGGTGGGAGCTGAAGCCAGGGTTTACTGTACCCAGTTCAGGAGATCCAGTAAGTATCGGAGTAACCAAGAAAGCTGGGGAGAGTAGGCTGCTCAGTGCCTCACTGCATCCGTGCTTCTTAGTGGCAGAGTTAGTCTGGTTTGGAGTACTTCATCATAAGTGTCGAAATAACACCACAGTCTTCTGAGGTCACCTATTTATAATCAGCAAGGCTTGCCTCAGTGGATATTCCTTAAAAACAATTGTGGGAACCACTGTTAGAAAGAAGCCAGTTAAATCCTCTGCCGTGACTGACTGATTTTACTGATGCTTAGAACCAACCAGAGCTTTACAGTCTCTTTTATCAGTGGACAATTCGTGTCCTATGAGTGAAAAACCCAACAAAACTAAACCAAGATGTGCAAGTATCTGTCTTAAGGCTTTAACAGCTCATCTTTTGGATAAGACTATTATAAAGTCATTTGGAGGAAGAAGCTCATACATAAAAATGAATGTTGC
>WAAD01036202.1:120270-136297 GCA_013389945.1 Fregata magnificens | reverse complement strand
ATAAAAATGAATGTTGCCATGCAACAAGTGCTAAAGAAAGAACCACAAGATTTAAGCCTTTAATTAATTTTCCATAGCAGCCGGGAATGTTCAGGAATAAGGAAATTCAGGAGCACCAGTGTTAATTAAGCCTAATTTGCTACAAATCTGTGGCTTGTAGTTGATGACTTTGATGTCTGAGGGGGTATAAAGTCCAACTGATACATTTTCAGCATTGTAACATGTAAGGGCGTGCTCTCCCATGAAACCTCCTTAGCATCTGATAAAATGTGTATGTAGGCTACAGCCTCTCTAAGTTGAATGCATGCACTCTTTATTGCGTAAGAGCTTATTTACTCTGATTTTGTAGGAGCTTAGTCATCTCTGAGGTCTCCATCACCTCTGTTCAATTTGTGTCACTGTCTTGTAATGAGACCCACAAAAGCAGATGACCTGAGGTCACGTGCAGAGTTTGGGCTCCATATGGATGAAACAAACCAGCATAAGGGTTGGTGTTTGTAAGAGGGCATAGCTGAATGGAGATTTGGAAATGCTGATGTCATAAGAGCTAAAAATAATATCTGTGATGTTTACTATTTAGGCGACAGAATCCTCTCGGATTCATTAGAACTAATTTGCCAGGCTATGGTGCAGTAGACAGAGGCATTGTAGAGAAATTGAAGAGATTTTGAAAGACACAAATTAAACCTGTTACTTTATCTTTTTGTGATTCGGTTCCCTCTAGATAAAACTTGTATCCATTGGGCGAGAGGAAACCAAACAGAGCCTTTTGGTGGAAGTCTGAAATATGGTGGGTTGATGACCATAAACACATGTAAGTATGAACATGAATACCTTTCATTCAGCTATACATTCTCAGCTTCTTGAACTCCTACAGTGAGAAGCTGGAGCGTGTGTGACCGGTGTGGTCTTATTGTTTCTCCATGAAATTGATTTAGCATATACAAACAGAGATTCTGGATATTGGTAGCGTTCAGTAGGAAGTATTATTGCAAGCTGATCACACCTTCGTGTGCCATGTTGTTTTTCTCATTGAAGGAATTAATCTTTGACTCTCAGAATACAAATGATTAAGAAGAGCTGAGTTCTATCCAAGCTGCTGAAATGATTGCTAATTTTTGAGTGCTTTTCAAATGATCCATGGAAAAGATGAACATAAAGGTTAGCCAAGTTATGCTCCATGGCTGTGATGCAAAGGGCAGGTTTCTAGTCTAGCAGGTGCCGAAGCAAGTAGAAACATCCCATTTCAGAAGCTGACACAATTATGGATTAGGTAGAATTAGGAAACATTCCCTTCATTTCTCTATTTCTCACTCCTGTCCCACCCCGATTGCCGTTGCCAATTTTTACAAAAACTCACTGGTTTCAAGTGACTGGTGAAAGTACCTCTGTTTGAATTCAGATGGCAGTGGACAGAGCCTGAGTCACTGTCACTTTTGACCTTCACTACAACTTTAAGCCCTGGAAGTGGTGTATATCTTTAGAGGATTTTTATGCTTGCTGTCACCAAACATGATGCTTGCTTGCTGAAAAAGGAAAGAAACTGTGCTTCCTTATCTTATACAACAGGAAACAATGTTAACCCTCATAACACACCCACTTACACTGCTATCTTTTTCAGTATCAAATTTTTCCCATTGTATTTACAGTAACAAAATGTATTACATGCTGCTATGTTGACTATGACTTTAGAGGAAGTTTGAACAGTAATCACCAGGGGTAAGGTTCACTTGGTTATGATTCAAAACATACAGTTCAGAGATTGATAGATAACATAAAATAAAATTACAGATCAATATGGCAAAGGATCACTCTAATGTGTTTGTAATCATTTTCTCATCCATTGGCTGTGCTATCTCCCTTATATATTGGCAGGGCTGCTTATCTAGAGGTATTGCAGCAACTCTCTGAATGTTTTATCACCTCCTTTAAAAGTGGAGTCAATTACAGCTCTAGATTAAAATAGCGATGTACTTTGGGGAGCAAAAATGATATCCTGTTATGTGTTTTCTGAAATTGCTGGTAGGGCCTAGCTGATGAGTCATAACTCAAAACTGAATGAAATTAATAGAATGGCTTTGGAGTAGATCTCATCTTGGGGTGGGGGAGGGTGCAGCTTCCTCCTGTACTGAGAACCTGTGGCAGCAGAAATCAGTAACTTCACCTGCGAGAAAAGGAGGGTCTGTGGCGTGTGTATATGTGTGAGAGAGAGAGACTGATACCTGTGTAATAACACAAAAGACAAGAAATCACAAAAGCAGAGGGTGCAATTTTTTTCCCTTTGTAGAGACAGAGAAGAAAGACCTGCATGCACCTCTCACATTTAAGTTTGTTCTTTCTGCTTTCTTGCAAGTCCCTCTCTGTTTCCTTGCTAGTTTAGCAAGAGGAGCTGCAACTAGTCACGTTGGGTTTGCATGCAAAAGGCCCTCGGGTAAGTATGAACACTGATGACATGGACAGGGCCTAAAATCAAGAACCACAAGAAGGACGAAGAGGATCGATCTGTTGAACATCATAGAAGTTCAGCCTGTGTATTAAACAAAAATTACGGGGAAAATGAGGAGAGCTATACATCTTACTCTGCAAGGCAATTACTCTCATTAAAACACAATATTTTATTGTATATTGCACAAATATAATTGTCTACAAAGAGAAGACAGAGGGAAAACATGTTAATGACCTTCAAATATGTAGAAGGTTGTTACAGGGAGGAGGGGAATCTTCTCGTTTTCATTTCAAGGTAGACTGGACAAGAGGCACTGAACTCTAAATGCTGTAGAGACATTTTAGATAGATGTTAGGAAGACTTTTCTAGTGCTCGAAGAACATATCTAGAGGGATAGTTTGACTTGGGAATGTGACGCTTCTGTTCCTTTTTAATTTGCTGTATGTCCTTTTGCATAGCTCTGTGATATACTAAGTAGTCATCCTAAAAATAGGTACTTCAGCTATTTCACAAAAACCTCTGTGTTTAAAGATGGATGTGCTGAGACATCTTTATGTCCCAGTGCAAGCAGATTAAAAATGAAGATCTTTAACATCAGATCATGTGTGAAAGGGGGAAAATGGCTGTTGGTTAGGGTCTTTTCAAAGTACAAGATTCTGAATGTTTTGTTTTAAAATTCAGGCCTCTCAATACTTTACTGCAGAGTTCTTGATAGACTCTTATCCTTCCTGTACCTACACAAGGAAAAAAGACATCTGTGCCTGTTTAAATATACAAAGGGTCGTATGCTTTTTTTTTTTTCTCCGTCGGAATCTTAGTTCTTATCCCTGAAGTGTTTTTTTTCTCCAGGAGTGATTCCAATTTCATCCACATTCAGGTTACTCTGTAGCAACTGAAGTTATTGGCCATATCTTAACATAAAGATAAAAAAGTGTTTTCTTGCAAAGGAGGTCAGAGATGATAAAAGGCAAAATGGAACTATAGATGCTATTGGCTTTAGTAAGAGGAGCACAGTGTGGGTGAGATGGAAAAGCAAAGGATCAATGCAAAATGCAGTTTCACAGCCCCTAAAAATGAAATCTGAGGTTAGAGTTAACTTGTATTTGAAAGTCTGTTACAGTGACAAGAGTTATATAACATGATATATTCTAAGGGTTTTCAATGAAGTGCGAGTTCATTTTTAGATCTTGTCAGATTATTCAGATTTCACTTAGTATGACAGTCTCTGAACTAAGATTACCTTCACTTCATGTGTATGACTCAGAAAGAAGACATATAACAATAGGATTCTAAATTTTGAGAGCCAAGCTAAATTCTGATGATATTAGGTGGAGGAATACTGCCTGAAGACCCCAATCTGGAATAATGAGAGTGAAGCAGTTTTGTAGAGGCTGTGAGATTATAGATTTAAGTAGTTAGCAACGTACATTCTGTGTTACGTTTTAAAAAAAGTAAGATTATGTATATACAAGTGTAGTGTAGGTATCTAAGTGCCTATATCTAAGTTGCACTTAAGTCAAAATGCAAAGCAAGAGAAAGAAAAAAGAAAACAAAATAAATTGTTTATGAATCTTATTCTTGGTAAACAGTGTACCAACTACATCAGGAGAAATATCTATATGTCCAGGGATGTATGATTCCTTTAAATCTAAGTTAAAAAGTGTTGCCCTGAATTGTTCGTTTCTGATGTTTCCATTTTCTCCTTTATGAGTTTATCATAAAGGAGTGGCCCTCTTCTTCAGGATAAGGTTTTGGAAGATATGGACAGGAACTACTTCTGTCTTTTCCAGAATGGGATTAAGAACAGAATTAATCATTATGCTCATAGCTAAACTGAAATAAATAAGTAATAACTATTTTGTTGGCAGTTCTATCAAAATTTTGGTAAAGGACTTTGTACCTTGGAACTGGGGAGAATATTTCACTATATTTGTATTTGGGATTATTAAACCTGAATCAGCTAGAGTCCCTGAAAAATCCATCTAAGGTGAGAATGTCCCAGTGAAATATAGAAGAGGCTCAGCAGAACTTTGTCTCTGATTGTGATGTCCAGCTGAGAGAAGGCCATTAGATTGTCAGGCTCTGGGAAGAGCAGCAGCAAACCCAACTCCTGTGTTAAAATTGCTGCCTCTGTTCCTTCTGTTGGTTCCTGGCAGCAGGGGTAGGGAGCTGCCAAACTCAGACACAGAGGGAGGCATGAAGACTGGAGCAGAACAAGGCAAGAGATGGGAACTGGAGTTGGATGAAAGGGACCGAGCTGAACAGGGAGATCCAAACGAGAAACTGGCTTGGACGGGCAGAATATTGAGATGAGATAAATAGTTGGGAAGAGGAGGGAAGGAGAGGACTGGCTTAGCCACACTGAGATCTAAATTGTTTAATGTAACATGACAGAGACATGCCCATTTTGAGCTAATTCACTGCCATGCAAAAGGACGAAGTCAATTCTGAAAGCGGTGTATATTTTGGGCAAAGTACGCTGACTGAGTACTTAAGTCCTGGGGCTGTTTCTTGTTTTTTAGACCTGGCAGTTTTTGCTGGCCTGAGCACTTGTCATTGTGTTTTATTGAACAGTATAGATTGATATAAATTTAGTTGCATCTCNAATAATGCAGATCAATTTTTGGCAGTTGGCTTTCATGAGTATTTCAGTGTCATGAGTATTTCAGCGGAGCTTGAAAAACAACAGGATCATATATGGTGCAGGGAAATGAGTTCTCAGACTCTCCAGGTAATTAGGCAGCAGTGCAGAGACCAGTTTTTTCTTCTAAACTGTTGACTGGTATGGATCTGAGAAAGGGGACTGCTATCTTTGCAATTTATCAAAGAAGCTTTGGCAAACTAATTATCAGACAGCCATTGACTGCTGCTCATGCTGTAGCAGGTGTAGGGCAGACGATAAGGCTAAATGGGCTACAGAGCTTTGGCTTCATTCTAGGCTTAGTTTCGCTCCCACAAAATTCAGCAGGAGCTTTGCCATTGTCGTGGAAGGAAGACATGGACCTTTTATGCACAGTGGGCTCAGTACAAGGCATGGAGTACCATTACCTTCTATTGTTGATCTTTGTGTTGCATCTGCTGAGTGGACCTGTATTCACAGCTTTGGAGAAGGACCAGGAATCAAGCTTCTTTGTGGGAGATGAAGGTACTATGTAGTTGTTCAGAGCAAATTTTAGAAGTCTGCCTTCTTAATGTCACCTACTTTACAACACTCAATTACTAGTTTTCCTGTTTTATTATAGGATCCATTTGCTTTCATTCATTCATCAATCCATTTGCATTTCATTTCATACATTTCATTTCATCAGCTCAGGACTTCATCATACTTGCCTGTATCTAGCTGCAGCCGAATTTCTCTCTTGCCATTTGTGCCACAAGTCTTTGCTCACTGCTACAATTTTAGGCATCTGAATGCCATTGGGTTGCAGGATCTTGCATCCCGTTGCCTTTTTAAGCCGAGTTCTGACTTTTAAATTGTACTGATAGAAAGAGCATTAATCTTACAGCAGTTGAGTACATGGCGTGTTTGAGGATACTTTTATGGAGTTATTCTAACTGCACTGTCTTGTTGGCAAATCTTGACACTTAGGTTTTATATGTGGCAGTAGGATGAACTTTTAGTACACTGCTAGGATCTTATCCATTAGGTTTGTAGTAAAAAAAATAAATCTTGCTGCCATTTGTTGTGATACGTTTGAAATCTTCTTCGGAGTCAGACTTCATTTTGAGAGCTTTTCTACTCTATTACACCTCTGATGGAGGAAAAAAAGTTGGCATCTGCCATGACACTCTATGGGAATATGTACCCAAACCGCATCTGAGCTTTGTTTTGAATCTTTATACATAGGAAAAGCACCTTGCACCAGTTTTTTTCCCCTTCTATTACTTACAATTATTAGTATTTCTCAAACAATGAATTACTGCCTGTGTTTCTCAAAGTTCAGGAAAATAAATTCAGGAAAATTGAGTTCCAGAGGATTTTAAAACTGCTTAAGACAGTGTAAGATCATTCAAGCATCAAGTTAGTGTTCTTAGTGGAAATGACAGCTTTGTAATCTCTCCATCTCAGCCCATTAGGAACACTTGAGCTGGTCTTTATGTGCCATGCTTTCTTCTAGGGAATATATAAAAGAACATATAAAGATCTGAGGGTGTTCAGGTTTATATGTTGTGTGTACAGCTCTGGACTCAACTGGGACTGTGACTGGAGCCGTAGAGATGGCTCCAGACCCAAAGAGCTTTCCCTTTTCTGAGGTCAGCTGAGTAGAGCTGAGCTGGCAGCTGAGTTGTAAGGCTTTCTGAGCAAGGTGTGTACATACATGCAGAAATGCACAGATGTGTGGCATCACTGGTGCATGGATGCTTTTTCCGGTTTTGCACTAGGAGCTGGAGTCGAATGTGTATGTTGTCAGTGAGATCCCTAAATGGTCCTTGTACGATGCACCAGTTCAGGGAAATCCTGTGGCCTGTGCTCTGCTGGAGGCTAGTTGATCACAGTTGTTGCTTTTGCCTTGTAGTCTGTGCATGGATGATGTCTCTGAGAGTACAAACGAGAGAAATACAGATGAGTAACTCCAATGTACAAGATCTTGCTATTTTTCCCCAAAATAATTTAACTCATTCCATTTGGAGAATCTCTGAATGATGTGACAGAGAGTGCAAAGTCTATTGCATGTGACCCAGCTGCTGTTTTTTTTTTTTCTTTTCCATAAAATGAATAAACTATACCCATGAGTTTCATTTAACATTATAATTTCTTTCCTCCCTAAAAAGCTTTTGATAAGGAGCTTAATACAAAACCACAGTGGAGTTGGGGGTTTTTTTTCTTTAAAATTTTCTGAACAGGAACCTGTATCCCAAAGGAAAGAATTTATAAAGCCCGATAATCTCACTTTAGTCCAACATTTAATTAATTTTTATTTCAGTTGTTCAGTTTCAGGGAATCTATAGTGTTTTGCAGGAAGAAATAGAAAATGGGAGCATTGTGGATTTTGTTTAAAAAGAAAAAAAAAAAGTCACGAAAACAAGCCTCATAGGAGAGCACTGCCTCTGTTCAGAACAAAATCTTTTTATTCAAGTTTCTTTCAATGAAAACCTTTCAGATTGCTTGTGGTTTTGTTATTCTGACAGATGGATAGTTTGAATGCTTTGCAGGACTACTGGACCTCATAGAGCAAGTTAGCACAGTCAATGCACTTAGGCTGCAGTGAGCTGGAAACTGAATTTTATCATTAGTGAATGTCATTGTTCACTGCATTTGCCTGAACCAGAGGAGCAGCGGGCAAAATCGAACTAGCAAAACCCCACTTTTTTACATATAAATACTTAACCTGGCCCCAGATGTTTCTTCTGTAGATCATAATTCCTAAATAGTAAGAAATGACACTAGTAAATATTTCCAAGTGACTGAAATAGCCATCATCCGGTTGCTGTTGGAGTGAAAGGAATAGGAAAGAGGTTCAGTCTCTCCCTGGATCAGCTCTGGTGTTTGAGAGGCAGATGGAAAGTGGAAGCCCTAGAGAAAGAGTGTGAACAAAACAGAAGGCAGCTCTCTACCTTCTGAGTCATCTGGTGTATGCAAAGGCCGAAAGAGATGAATTTTATGCTGTCTCTTTTTTTCCCCTCAACTGTTTAGCCTTTCAGTCCCATAATATGTACTGACTTTGCAGGCATAAGCGACATTGTGCAGGACTTAGCATTACTTGCCATCTGAGCACAGAACAGGAACCATTCACCTCACAAAGGGTAAATTGAATTTGTCCCTGTTCCTACACCTTTATATGTGAACAAGTGTCTTAGATTATAAACTTCAATGATGAGGATAAAAAGCAGATGCTCTTTTGCTGATGCCTCCTTTTAATCTTTTGGGAATGCAGTTAGGTTTAGTACATGTTGTGAAGATAATCCATTTTATCTATGTTGAACACATATCATCAAAATAGAAAATCCCTAGTTATAATTTGTTTTTAAGCAATGGCAATGAGACAACCCTTCATTTATCTTGACCGTTTCTGTGCTGCCATAAGGTTTGGTAACCTATGGAGAGTTCCACGTCAGGGCAAACCGATGAAAAAGGCTGCAGTAACCATTTAAGACATTTAAGAATGTAACTTTTACTGTCATTTTCAAGACCTTCTGAAAAGAATATGATAAATCTGTTGATGAACACTATCAAATACTTACCCTGATATCAGAAAAATACGCTTTTAAACATACCAAAGATTGATAATTCTTCCTGTGTTTTGTATGTCAGAGTATCTGAAACTAAAACATAGTCCTCAGAGGAAATATCTGACTAGCTGAGCAACAAACTCGGAACAAAACTACCTGCAGAAGTGTTATTTTTATGTTATTTATTTGAAAGCATGGCTAAATGCCTTACAGGGTAATGCAGTTTAGACATGCGCGTAGCTCCTGCTTACCTTCAATAACTTGCTTACACACACACACTCTAAATCTCACCATACCCAGCCTGACGGGAATTCAGTTTTGTGGGGTAATGTTTATTCAAATCTGAGTAGAAGCTGTTCTGAAAACTGCGTTATTTCTTTTCTTCTTCTTCTTTTTCTTTTTTTTTTTTTTTTTTTTTTTTTTCTCCCCATAGGCACTTTCTACCTGTGCCTTTGCAGTTGACAGGAGTTTGATCCAGACTTTTATGGGACAAGGGATGGGCTAATGGTGGACAGCTCTGGTCTTTTGAACAATCTTGGATCCCTTTTTTAAGTACTTCAGGGACACTGGGCAAGTTTATCATCCTTGAAGAGCCACGTCAAAATTTTTTTTAGGAAAAGCAGAGACACCTGCTGGGAATAATACCCTCGATGACCCCCGGTTTTGTAACCAGAGCTGTGAATTTCTTTAAGTAGTCCGAGGTACCCTGGGAGGAGGAATATGAGCAGGAGTCAGGGAAGAAATCTGAAGCTTTCCTGCTCTCTTTGTGCAGGGGTGCTCTGACCTCTTCTAGTATTCCTTGTTTCATTTCTGGCTCTTTCTGTTGTATCTTTGCTTCTTGATTACAGCTTCCTTTTCTGTGGGGAAGCTGTAGGCCACAATTTGAGGAGATTAATGCATTCAGAGTAGAGTGGCTTATTTCACTGACCACTTTTCACTGGAAACTCCAAATCGGAGAGTTTGTTCTTGTGGCAATAATTGCAAGAACCGGAGTGGTGTGAATGAGGACGAGGCAGGTTACACAGACGTGAGCTTAACTTTCCCGGAGAAAAGCCCCAAATTAAACCTTCAATCCAAACCCCTGTTGTGGTTTAATCCCAGCTGGCAACTAAACACCACGCAGCTGCTTGCTCACTCCCCCCCACCCCCCCACCCCCCCCGGTGGGATGGGGGAGAGAATCGGAAGGGCAAAAGCAGGAAAACTTGTGGGTTGAGAAAAAGACAGTTTAATAGGTAAAGCAAAAGCTGCGCACAAGCAAAGCAAAACAAGGAATTCATTCACTTCTTCCCATTGGCAGGCAGGTGTTCAGCCATCTCCAGGAAAGCAGGGCTCCATCACGCGTAACGGTGACTTGGGAAGTCTAAACACCATCACTCCAGAAGTCCCCCCTTCCCTTCTCCCCCCCCGGCCCTACACACTGAGCATGACGTCATATGGTATGGAATATCCCCCTGGTCAGTTTGGATCAACAATTTTAGCTGTGTCCCCTCCCCTTCCAACTTCTTATGCACCTAGCAGAGCATGGGAGGCTAGAAAAGTCCTTGACTAGTGTAAGCACTACTCAGCAACAACCAAAACATCTCTGCATCATCAACACTGTTTTCAGCACAAATCCAAAACATAGCCCCATACTAGCCACCATAAAGAGAATCAACCCTACCCCAGCCAAAACCAGCACAACCCCTTTGAGTCCTCACTGTAAAACGTCTTAGTCTCAGTGGGAAAGATGTTTAAAGTACGATCCCTGGAAGCAGTGCATCCTGTCAGTGTACGTACAGCATTGCCATTGTGTAGAAGGGACTGTACAAATAGGCTGCTGTAACGTTGGTGTGGGAATAACAAAAATGTCATTAAGGGCTGCAGTAAATGGCTTGTGAATTACAGCACGGCAAAAGTTGCATTTGGCAGGATTGTGAACTATGGATGAGCATATACAGGTGGGACCCGGCAATCCATCAGTAAGACAGGTTTCCTAATCCCTAATGCCAGGAGGCCTGGCGTCGTGCAGCTAATGAGAGAGACAAGGGTATGTGAACGCACGCTTTGCAAAGGGTACTGTGCATGTATACAATTAATGACGCTTGTGAATTATGGAGTGATGACAAACACCATCACTATTGCAAAGGAGACCAGAGGGTTCATTCTGGGCAGATAAAATAAATTATGTAGTTGTACACAACTCCTTAGATCTTCTTAGCCAATGGCCTCAGGCAATTAAATGAGCCAGAAATTGAGCTCTCCACAAGCATTTAAATAGCAACTGTTCACATGCAGGCACAAGCAGTTATTTGGTATTGAAATAAGAAAAGAAAATTGAATATAAAATCTGTTGGGTGGGGAATAAAACTCTATTTCAGTGTTCTGGTCACTCAGGAACTTTGCTAAGCACAATTCCAAGGTTCAGATAAAAAGCCAAGTTTGAAAAAGAGTAAAACCACCAAGAAATTTCAGATAGTTTCTGTATATTTCATTATGTTGTGGCACAGTATAAGCACTAGTCTGCATATATGCATACCTGCCTATACTGAATATTGTGTGTTTAAAAAAGTAAAAGAACCATTAAATGACTGTCTGTACCTAATTACCTGTAAGAGACTCTGCAATGTTAAACAGGCGAATACCTTAACAAACCTAGAATTACTGTGTTTGGGTTTCCATACACACTGGATACATAGGCAGGGCATACAAGTGAATGATGGCATAATTGGATGAATCACTCAATAATTTGAATAGAAAAAAGCTGCAAGGCACATACTTGACTGAGGCATTTTCTAAATATAAAAATGGGCTCCATTTCTTAGACAAATAGTTTTGAATACCTGAGACAACTTCAATGGTATCACTCTGATTAGTTTTTAATTTCTTACTGGAGTTTGGTAGAAATGCAAACTTTGAAAAGATCTCTGGTAAACTTAACATTTTAAAAAACCCATTATTATTTTTCTTTCCAATCAGCTGCTTCTGATTCCTTCATTTTTTTCTGCAGTGCCAGAGTCTGGCACGTGTGAAATCAAAATTCATGAGCAGGAAGAGAATCTGAGTTATAATATTAGATTACCAAGTTAAGTAGGTTCAGACTGTTAAGTGTGTTGAGGGACTACAAATCTAAAGGGCAGATTTTTGAGGATGGTTATGTCTCTAGTCCTTCCTGGGCTACAACTTCTAAATACCTGTAGATATTTGGATCTTTAAATGGAAACTGTTAATCTCAAGTCATGCAGCTCTAGATTTTTTTTTTTTAATTTTTTAAAATGTACTTAAACACCTCCTTGGGAATTTCAAATGCAATTAGATCCCATTAAGTTCCAGAAAGTTTAGATATCTAAATAGGTTCCTATCTGCACTGACAGGTATTAAAAGGTCTGGTTCTAGTGAAGGGTGGACTAATGTTTCAACAAGGAACAGTCTTTTTTCCCTTATTTTTTAAATTTATTTTTATTTTTATTTTATTGTGATCTCTTTGTGCAAGCTGGGTAAATGACGTCAGCATCCGGGGGAACCACAGTGCTATAGGATGACGAAATCCTTCCCGGATTGGTAATAGAGCACCCAGGGCTGTCTTGGTGATGTTGTCTGGTAGTTGTTGAGTGCACAGCTGGGCTTTGGGCTGTGGGACCTACAGCCCCTGGTGTCCTAAGGGTAAAGTGAAAGACAATTCATGCCTTCGCTGCAGAAGAAGGCTCTTCCTCCTGGATGGAGGAAAGTTGCAAGGTAGTTCTTCCTTTGTGAAATCCCAGCAAGATGCTGAGAAATTCAGGGAATGTCGTAAGGTTATAATACAAAGTAAGATTTTATAACCTTGCTTAAAATTCACTGCTTTGTAAGTGCCTCCTTTACTATCACTGTTTGGTTTTTGGTTTTTTTTTTCTTAATTGTGATAACAGATGGTACAAAGGTATCTAAATAAATTCGTATCTGTAACATACCGGGTCAGTGCATGGTGTTCGCATTAACTCACTTTCATGAGTATCCATTTGCGACTGTCGCTGTGAGTGTGTTGGTAGCATAGTGTGTTCCAAACAGGTGCATGCAGGCACTGTTCTTTCCTTCGGATTTTACTTTTGGTTCTTGTCTTGCTGTTTTTCCCTTCATCTAAAATAATAAGACTATGAACAGAAAGTGCATATTTTCTTTTTATATATAGAGAAGATATTAAAGCTTTTTTCCTATTTATTAAAGTTTTCTAAAGTACTACAGTGAGATTTCCAGATGTTAAAAGCAAAATACCTTGTAAGCTGTTTTCTAAAGAAAAAAAATATTTTTGAATTATGAACTATAAGCTTATAGACTTTGAACTGATACATAAAATGGCAGGTTCCTGTTATGTTTTAAACTTGTGTATTTAGCTGTACGGGAACCTTTCTCTGTAGTACTGTTGATTTTTGCAGTGTCAGCAAATCACTGCAGAGATGTGCTGGAATGTGTGTTAAATAACCTTTTATTTTCAGGGAATTTTAATTCAGTGGTAACATTTTAACAGGGTGCAATTAAAAGTCTATCATCAACAGTATCCTATATGCATACTGCTGACTTTCAGAAATGTAAGTAAATATATGGTGTATTTTCCTTTTTTAACATGTGAGCAGCCTCAGTTGGAATAGCTACTTTGATTTGCCAACTACAGAATCAATAAATATGTTTAACATGTATTTCAGAATGTGCAAAACAGCAGAAAGAATGCTATTAAACATCGTATTTTCAGAGCTACCATATTCCAAGAACCTGCTGATGTTTATTGAGATTTTTCTACCTGATATTCTGTTACTGAATGATTCTGTTTTTATAAAGATAGGTATCTTGGGGAAGACACAGGTGATTTGTGTGTGTATTGAATCACTCTGAACAGCAGTAGGGAAAAGCATTTTCAATAAGAATGGAAATAATGAAAGATAATCGTGGATAATACATCAGTTGCTTCTCTTATCTTGTCCACTTCTCTTCCATGATAAAAACTGTTTCTGAGAGAGGGGAATTTAACAGGTATTTCCTATGAAATTTGTTGCTATGTGCTGATCTGTCAAAACCAAATTACTGATGACAGCCAGTTTATTTTTATTTGTTTTTCCAGTCGACCATCTTGAAAAAAATATTTCATGCAGTTGACAGATTGGATTTTTTTTAAAAATTTAAAAAAATTCAAGTTCTTCTGTTGAAAATTTAAGAAGAAATTAAAACAAATCAACCCCCTGCCTGTAAAATTGAAGTTTGACTTAAATTCCGTCAATTCAAATTCTTGAAAAGGAATATTAACATTATTTCAAAGCGTGGGGGTTGTTTTCCCAGATTTATGGCAGATTTTGTGTACTCAATTTTTATCTTAATATTTGTAACATTCCAGTGTTTGTGGGTTGGTAAGGTATTTCACATTCATCTTCAGTGTGGACTGCCATTGTGCTTCTCAGAGTTAAAAGGAAGTTAGTAATTTATTGTTAACAAGACAAAATTTATGATTAGAAATGTGTCTGGCTTTTTTATCTGGATAAAGATGTTGGTGCATGAGAAATTCTTAAGGAAGTCAGAAGTGCTGAGATCTACATTGAGTGATTGGTGTCATACGTCTATGAGGGCTTAAATACGTTCCTCAAGAATCATAGGGCAGCAGAAGGATTGTGGCTAAATTCTTGTGTACCTGAAACTTTGTCTAATAAAAGAAGTAGAATAGGTGAGATTCATTAAAATGAGAGGGACTATCTAAACTGAGATTACACAATGAGATGGAGGATAATTTTTTTCCGTATGTTATGGCCTTGGAGTGATTCCTTGTATACATTGCTGTGGCTGCACTGGAAAACAACTCGATATTGGGGTGATTATCCTTTTAATAGTTTTACTTTTTGATGCTGATTTAAATAGAGCTGCAACTGGCTTTAAAAATCACCAAATGTACTTTGACGCTGGCGGTCTCCCCCTCACTCGTACGCTCTGCCACCACTGCATGATATTGCCAAGATGAAACTTAGAGCGACATTTGCAGCCAGTATGTTTCCATTCAGTGACCTTAAAACAATTTAAAACAGCAGATTCTGCCATTACAGAATTTAGTGTGTTCTGTTCCTGGGGAGAAACATCACATCCATTGAGCACAGCACTATAAAAACCAGCGCAGAAGTACACTCATGATAATATAGAGAATTCTCCCGCATGTTATCCCTTTTATTCTCCTGCCACAAAAATAAAGGGCAAGCCTTAAATCCGACTGAACTATCATGTAAAAGCTGAGCAACTGTCATTTTTATTTCGGCTGGCTTCTCTGTAGAATTTCTAAGACGTGAAGCAAACCAAAGGGCCACCATGTGGGAAGTACACAGAGTTCGAGGGCTCCCTTTGTGTCTACTGCAGTTACTGAAGTCAAAATGCACTCTAATTCCATTCAATTACCTTCACTGTAATGCTATTTTTGAACTACCATACATATGCATGGTGTGCTGCTCAGTGTGACCCTGCAAAGGTCAACAGAGCTTCAGGAGCTGTATGGTGAAAGGAGAATAATGATCCTGCACGGGAAGAAGTGTTACTTTTTAATTATTTTTTTTGTTTCAGCAGCTCTTCTTTTCCTTCCATTTTTTTTTTTTTTTTTTTTTTTTTNTTTTTTTTTTTTTTTTTTTTCTATTCCTCATTTTCCTCATCTGGGAGGAGTGCTTCTTTGTGTTGTTATGATCAAAGGGAGAAGGAGAATGTCTGATAATACGAAGACTTCCAGAGGCTGCCAACATTAGTAAAGAAAAAGAGGGGGAGGAAGGAAAAAGTGAGTTTTAAAAGTCTTTTATTTTCAAGAAATAGGGTTTGTTTCAAGAAAACATTGGTGTGCATTTGAATTGAGAAGCCGAACACTCTGAAATCACGCTGTTGTGCTTTTATGTCATGGGAAGGTGTAATTTTTCTTTCATAGCCATCTATTTTTTTTAAACTCCAGTTTTTGTCGGACTAGTTACCCTGGTTTCCATTGCTTTTGCTGTAAATTCAATGGTGTAAAGCAGAGAAAAAAACAGGGGAGGATAAATCCTTGGGAAATAATAACTGATTAAAGATGGCAAATCTTATCCTTGAGAGTAAGAGGTGTTAATGAGACACAGAAGTGATTTTGTTCCTCTCTATCAATGAAGGATTCACCTCAGCAGAGGAGGCTCAAATTATAGGATTTATACCATCTGCCTTGGAAGCTGGGACTTAGCACTGTCACTTCCAGACTGGCAGCACCTAACAGATAGATTTTCCCAGTTTTCAGTAACCCAGACAGGATACAGAGCTGGACTTTACAGCTCATGCTTATCTTAATCAGAAAAAAAATACTAAATTGAAACCTTGAGTGTTTTCTAGCTGTGCAAAGAGACAACAGGGCAATCCAGGGCTGCAGATGAATTTAGACACATAGCAAAGACTTTTGTTCCTACTTCTTACAAAAAGTTTAT
>WAAD01036202.1:96138-120172 GCA_013389945.1 Fregata magnificens | reverse complement strand
ACCATGTTCTCAAACTCTGTTAGGTTGTTGATAACTGCCAAGCAGGGGTCTTTCCAAATGACTACAGTCAAGCTCCTACCTCTGTACAGCCTAAGACGATATCTCCCTTCAGCCACAGCAATTATGGCTACTGAATATAAAACCATCTGATTTAGGTTATGGTGAGCTCCTATTTTAAGTGAGATTCAAAAATAGAGAAATGACATTATATATAGCATTAACAGTCTTGATTCTAAGTCTTTTGCTTTCTCTCTTTTTGGATCCAGTATCCGTGAAGTGTGTGAGGTCTGCAGTCATGTCTGTATGACCAGGGGCGATGGAGATGGGGCTGTTCAGGGGGTGGTTTGTATCACCTTGCCTGACAGCCATCTCACAACAGGGTTAGTTTCATTCTGCTGCAATCTAGTGACCTCTGCTCGCTCCTGAGTGATGTGCCCAACCTGTTATGTTATTGTTCTGCTATACCAAAGAAATGTGGAAGTATTTCAACTTTTTTTTAAAGCAGCTCAAATGTCCTCCTCTGAAGTGTATTTGAGTAAAACAACCTGGTTAGCAGGTTGCCGTGCAAGGTGCTATGGCTGAACTGGATGGTGGGAAATTTGTAAGGAAAGAAGTGCTGGAATTGGCGGTGCCCTCTGAAACCAACGGCATCCCTGCCTCTGCTTTGATTCTCCCTGCAAGTGGGGGAAATCAGAGTATTCATTTGGGGAAGCTTTTCAAAAGCATGTTTATGCTTGCAAAACCCACTCATCCCTCAGTAACCTCCTCCTCCTCAGCCTTTGTCCCTGTCCTCGTTACTCTACATTCTCTCACATTAAATTACATGAACTACTTGTTGGAGCTGAGAGACTACAGCTGGCTGGCACTTCACTGCCCATGTCTATTTTTGTGGTGTTTTCAGTTTGCAGGAACTCTTCGCAGGGCTGTATGTCCCAGCCTCGATTGAGCGTTGTTTTGCCTGGCCAGATTTGGATCAGAGTTCGCTATCTTATTGCCTATTGAGACATGTTGAATTTACATCTGTAAATTTACAACACAAGAGCTATTGAATGGACTTTGAGGCTGCTCAGATTGTAAATAATATTAATGTATATAATCATACGTGTAACACATTGTGATAATTTATATTTCAAAAAATGACCAATATATGCAGAGCACTGGGCTAAAATGTATGTTCAAATATAAGTACCAAAAACTGTATTTTGAAAGTCATATATTGACTCCTAAGTACATAACCAAGTTTCCTCCATGTGTGCTGTGCATGGTCTGTGTTTCTGAGTCAGACTTTCATTTAAACTAGAAATATGAAAAGCTGGTCCTTAATAATTTAAAATTATTTTATTATAAAATATGAAGGAGAAGAAAAAGAATCGTCTTTTTTTCCTTTGTGTGCCCACCATCCCCCAGTATTAAGTGCAGGAAAATTTACCTAGTAGGAAAGAACAAGCATCTAAATCAAGAGTAAAGTTTTTTACCTGGTTTCAGGTTGCAATAAAATGTCATGCTTTTAGCTGAGGTGTTACGGGTCACTTGCTTAGCTCAGAAAAGCATGGTATCTAATTAAATGTGTCACTTAGTGTGCTGTAATTGTCACTTCTTGCCACAGAGGGGCCAAGGAGTTGGACATAATGTAGTAGACTTGTCACCCCTTGGGTTTAACTGAACAGCTCTAACTTGAGAGATGAGGGATGTTTGTGGGTGGTACATACTGTTTCTCTTGGTTATCTCTCTGTAAGTTATATGATAGTCAAATAATTAAGAAAAAAGGGTATTTCTGAGATAGCGCCTTTTGGTAAATCATGAAAAATAGCATAGCATTGTTACGGATGCAATTGCAATGATTCTTCACCTTCAAGGACTTTGATAAAAGGATAGATACAAAATAAAGACAGAATGAAAGGGAGCACGTAGATGCTGGGGGTGCAGGCAATCAATCTTTACATCATCTATGTTAGGCCTCTAATGTAGCTGGCTAATGTCTCTGGGATTTCCCCTGTAGAAATGAGGTGAAATTAGTGTCTCCAGCAGCAGTCCACATTGCCTAGAATAGGCTATTATTCAGAATAACCTTTTCAAGAAACCTAGTTGCTCTCCGTTCTTCATAAGGAAGCCCATGGAGACTAGCAGGCGAGCTAAGCTAGGTGCCTAGAGTTAGATCGAATGCGTCTCCTTAAAACTGTAATGATGCAACTCTGCAAACGTGAACGAGGTGTCCTTGAGGATGCCACAGGCCCGGAAGACTAACAGGGTGTGAAACGGGCCATATTCAAGGTTTCTCTTTTGGCTGCATGTCAAAGATCAGGCAGATGTGGTGAGACAGACTGCTTCAAGGACCTTGAAGCCTGGCTGTTGTATGGCTGTTTCTGCCATGCCTAATAGCAGAATTATGGGCTCTAGCTAAATTTTATGGTCTGCTTTTAAAATGTAACTTTGACATTCAAATGCATGCTGGTTTCTGTTGTGGTATTGAAATACACTGTTGCTTTAATTCTTTATGCTTAACAAGGTAGTTATATTTATTCCTAGAGATGGTAGTATTTTGGAAGAAAATGAATACTTCTTTAATATCAGCTTGCAAAGTTCTTTGGGAATGACATGTAGTACTTAAAAAGATAGGTTTTTTTCCTTTTTTTTTTTTCAGTGCAATGAAAAATCAGAATTACACTCAGATTCTAAAGCAACTGAAACCAAATCTTATGAAAGCTGAAAAACACGATCAACAGAGAAAACAAAACCTGTTTAGTAAAAGACCCCCAAAATGTGTTAAAAATTAAAAAAAAAAATCCTATTGATTAACAAATATAGGTCATGGTTTCAACTATTATTTTGTAAAGCATTGAAGCAGTGAAGTTAGGCTGCTTTTTGAGAAGAAAAGAAGTGACTATTCCACTCCAGTGGTAAGAAACAACAGATACACACAGGATGTTTTTTTTATGCAGAATAACATGTTTTTGGAAAACATACCACTAGTGTAGAGGTAAAGAGAGGAAGGAAACGTCCTAAGCATGTCATAAACTCCAAATACTGTCAATCTGATAAGCTGCAGCAATTTTGCTGTTCATTTTTATTAAAAGCACTTTATTAGGTTCTTCATGCTTCAGAGATATGTAAAGCACAATATATTTGTAGTTTCAGTCTTCTAATTGACTCTTTTTTTTTTTTCCTCGAGAAGTCTTCATTAAAGGGAAATGATTTTGCAGTCGATACCTTATTATTTGTTATAATGCAAGTAACATTTAGCACATCTTGTAGACTGAAGAATTCCCACAAGCTTCCTAGCAAATGTCATCTTACTTCTGAATTGAGTGAAGCACTGCCTTCCTTTTGCTTTCCTGCAATTTGTCATGCTTCATACTTGGCTAAATCTGCCAATTTTCTTTGTCCTCACTGACGACAGCTGTCAGCATGCCATTTAAGTCTTCAAAACTCTTGGTGGCAGCATCCTCTAAGTTACAGGATTGAAATGCAACCTGAGCAACTTAGAGATTTAGATCTGTGTGACTTGCTGTATCACGCTCAGAAGTAGCACCACAAAATCCCTTAATTGCTGTAGAAAGGAAGAACACAGCTGGATGTAACAAAGTGGCCAACAGGTCCAATAAAGTCATCGTTATCTCATACGCTGCTTTGAAGAACTTGTGTTGACAGTGACGGACTTAAAATCATTTAGAGAAGCATACATGCAATGAATCTGATCACTGTGAAAAGACAGGGTGCAGGCCAGCTAGATAATTTTCTTTTGTTAGCTACAGAGCTGAGTAGATGCTCTTTGTACGTTCTCATTTATTGCAAACTCATGCCTGCTTCTGAATTCTTCCCAAAACTAAGAGCTGGGGATCTGTAAGATACAAATTGTGTACAATTCCCACTTTGGAGAACAGGGTTGGGGATAATTTTTAGTCTGCCACGAGAGAAGTTCCACTCTTTTATGGTTAACCTTTCAGTTGTGGAGGGGATTTTTTTGGTGGGGTGGGAGGGATGGTTTTTAGTTGGGGGAAATTAAGGAATTCCTTCTGAATCGCAGCCTCTTGTTGAGTTTGCATCTGCCATGGATACAGATATATTGTGATTCAGTCACTTCACTGTTTATCCAAACTCACAGCCACTGTTGTAAAGAGTTGGATAAGTTATTACCATCTTCGTGATCTGTTGTTAGGTAGGATAAGTCCAAGGAGGGTTTTGGTTTCTCAAAGCTCTCTCACTCAGAATTTTCTTTTAAAATAATTCAAAAGGTTGATGATTCTGGTCATTAATTTTATCTAAACCAAAGATATTTGACTTAGTAATTAGGAGAAGTAGTTCCATTTTGAGGCATATTTCAAATACTCATTATTTATTGTTATTATTACTGCTTACTGTCATTTTATGGTTTTGATAATTTTCCTTTGGATTTTTCAGTTCTAAGCAAAGGGGATGAATTCAGAAGACACTCAAAAATTATTTTTCTATATTTTAAAATGAAAACATTTCTAAACACTATGATATTTAATATTGCAAGTAAGAAAGCATAGGCCCATGAAATCTATTGAAGTAAAAAAAAATTACATTGACGATTAATTTCAAACAATGCTTATTATTTGGAATAGTTTAAAAATAACTGCTGCCTAAACTTGAATATTCACCTTCAAGAAGGATGGTGTAGTGGTTCAAGTGCTGCATTGGGTATTTGGGATGCTTTTAGTTCACGCAGAAAAACCACCAGAGTCTGTGAACTCATCTACCTGACAGCTGTTAAGGAGCTGGTGAGGGTGCAGCGACACGTTTGCTGGCATGTCACTGGCATGACAAAAGTGTTTGCTGGCAATACTTCTTCCTGCAGAGATGCTTTGGTGGTTCTCCTATGCTAAGAAAGACATGGCTAGCTCTTGGTAGCTCTATAGAGAGTCATTAATAGCCTATGATCTAGGAGGAGGAAGGAAAGGAGGGGTATATGTATTAACGTGGTTACATGGACTCTGGATGTTCTGGTCCTCCATAGCTGATTGTGATTACTCATTAGATGCTTCATGCAGAAGGGTTTTACTATGTCTGACCATTATGGTGGCACTATACACTAAGCTTGTATTTAGCAACTTAAAAAAAAAAAAAAATAAAGTGACTATAGTCTGAATCAGTAAGCCCCCCATCAGTTAGACTGGGTGTCTGGAGATAGCGGCCCTGAAGCTATTAGCTTAGCCTGCTAGTGAGTTTGCTGCAGGGTAGTGTTTTAGCAGCACATTTCCTGGATGAAGAGTCTATGGCGCTGTTGGGCTCAAGTTGCTTTGGGCTGCAGGTGCGATTCCACCCTTAGGCAATCTAGTTTGTTGTTCAACTTTCTTGTCTACTGAAAGGTATTTGGAGGACTGTCTCTTTGCCAGTGTAGCTGTGGAGGGTGGGATGGTCAGCAGAAGTGGTCAGGCATGGTGTGAGGAGTCTGTGGCTCCTGGGAATGGTTGGCCCTAGCAAGCGGTGTTGGGCTGTATTGATAGATTATGATTTTGCACTGGGGAGGGAAGGGAATTTTGCTCAGATAGGTTGGTACAGAAGTTTCCGTATCAGGCTGCCTGTAAACTTTTAGAGTTGTCAATATGGAAGTTTTCTACTAATTTTGGGTACAGTCTCTAACTTGGCAACACTCTTGTTATAGAATAGTTTAATGGTTGGTCTTACTTTAATTAGAATCATAGAATTACAGGTTGGAAGGGACCTCAAGGATCATCTGGTCCAACCTTTCTTGGCAAAAGCTTGGTCTAGACAAAATGGCCCAGCACCCTGTCCAGCCGAATCTTAAAAGTGCCCAATGTTGGGGAATCCACCACTTCCCTGGGGAGATTATTCTAATGGCTGATTGTTCTCATTGTGAAAAATTTTCCTCTTGTTGGAATTTCCCCAGGAGTAACTTGTACCCATTACCCCTCATCTTTTCCATGTGACCCCTTGTATAAAGGGAGTCTCCATCTTCTTCGTAACCACCCTTTAAATACTGGAACATGGTGATAAGGTCTCCCCTAAGCCTTCTTTTCTCAAGGCTGAACAAACCCAGTTCTCTCAGCCTTTCCTCACATGGCAGGCTTCCCAGCCCTTTGATCATCTTCGTGGCCCTTCTCTGGACCCTCTCCCGCCTGTCCATATCTCTTTTTTTTTTTTGTACCGTGGGGACCGAAACTGAACACAGTATTCCAGGTGTGGCCTGACAAGCGCTAAGTAGAGTGGGGTAATGACTTCTTTATCTCTGCTGGTGATGCCCTTGTTGATGCAACCCAGCATCTTGTTGCCTTGCTTTGCCGCAGCAGCACACTGTTCACTCATATTGAGCTTGTTTTGTCCACCAGGACCCCCAGGTACCTTTCGACAGAGCTGCTCCCCAGCCGGGTAGATCCCAGCCTGTGCCACACTCTTGGATTATGTTTTCCCAGGTGTAAGACCTTACATTTGTCTTGGTTGAACTTCATAAAGTTCTTGCTAGCCCAGTCTTCAAGCCTGTCCAGGTCTTCCTGCAGGGTAGCTCTCCCTTCCGAAGTATCCACTTCCCCACTCAGTTTGGTATCATTGGCAAACAAATTAGGTTTTAGAGAGGAACAGAACAGATCTACAGTAACTATCTCTCTACTAATATTTTTTACAATGCTTTTTGGCTCTGATGTCTGTATGAATATCCAGTAGCACTCCCTTACGTGTTCATAGGCATGGCTGCATTTCAGCAACTGCCACCTGAGTTAACTTTTAACTGATTACCTAGATTTAGCTTTGCTCAAAAAGTTCTGTAAGAGCTGCTGCCTAGTTGCTTATTTACTTCGCTTTCAGGTGGGTTTGGAGCTCTGCTGTTGAAACCCGTTGCAAGTACCTGCGACAGCAAATTCAACAGTGCTCAGGTGCTTCCATCCAAGCTGCAGTCTCTGGGTTGTAGCCATATCCTAAAGTGCTGGTGATCGGAGAGGTGCACCTGGGAATAAATGGAATTTGATGTTTGGGTAAGAGCAGAACCACACCATCACTGGAAATGGGCTTTGGTTTTTTTTTTTTTCCCTATTCACCAACAGAGCCATGAAAACAATGTTTTTTATCTGTAAGCAATGTCTGTTACCTGCAGATGATGTGGTTTTCTCTCGCCTCAGAAAAATATCATTAGCTCATGCCACAGCAGCTTGTGCTTTTGTTTTTTGATACTTCCAGTTTATCAGCCAAAAATGAGGATTAGCATGCATAATCTAGTGGATCAAATGAAGGCCAAACACAAAGGTACCCAAAATCACAACATACCCTATGTAGCCTTCCCTTGCTGCTGGTAAAAGGAGGGGTGGTACCTTCCTTGTCTCAGGGACTGAGGTAACGGGGGCCTATCACCCTGGGATGTGTGTCCTGCTGTGCATCCCAGAGTATGCTAATCTATGTATTTAGCTCTTCTTTCATATGCATTTATGAAAGAGCTTTGCACAGATGGGTAAGAGTTTTTATCCACAGTTCTCGGTGGTTTAGTGTAGTTACATCAGGAGGAGTAATTATTTCTATCAGCAAGATTGTGACAGCCACCACATATTATGGAAATTTTCTTCATTGAAACTTTAAGATTTTTTTCCTTTTGTTTGATTCTCATAGCAACACAAAGAATAGTTGAGAAATATAATTGCAATCTCTAGAAGAAATATAACCAGACTGGCTATGAAGCTGAAACACATTAGAGCACTGGGAATAGAGCCACCTATAAAAGAAAATGAGCAGAAAGAAAATCACAGTTTGAGCAGTTGTCATTTGTCAAGAAAGGGGAATCTGTGCTGAACTACCAACAACCGGCCACCCAGGAGAAAAGTCATTTTGACAGTGATGACTTGCAGCCTGCCAGTGTTGGAAAACTCACAAGGTAGTTCTTTAACAGCAACGATTACTTCATTGTCGAGCACATGGTGTATAGTTACGCTGCTTAAGTGCATTTGTCTAATACATTTTATCTTGTTTAGGATGGGGTTAACCAGTTGTGCAGAGTGCTCCTACAGTTAAACTCAGTTAAGAGCTTGAACAATCAGCATAACCTTTCCTAAACTCAAGGGTTCGACTTGTAAAACATCTGTGCTTTGCTGCCAAACAATAAACCTGGCTGCTTGTAAGGAACTGCAAATGAGATATTGATACAGTTATAATGTTCGCAAGAAAATCTTTGTAAAAGTTCAAGTTACTTTATTTAGTGACTGCATTAATTCACGACACAAATCTTTTAATGCCTCATCCTTTCTCACCATTGTGCTCACTGAATCACAGCTATGTGTATTACACTTTCAGATATTTTTATATTATCCTTTTTTGGCTTTGCGTACATGCAATCTGTAGTAACATATAACTGCTTGCAGAAAGTAATAATAATATTTTGTATTTTTACATCTAGTAATAATAGACTGTTCTAAATTTTGTTGTTAAGTTGAACCCCATAAAAGTCTTGTGAGAAATGCTAATCAGAGTTTTACTGGATTGAGACACACGCAGGTTCACTTTTGAATCCCGTTCTTCATATATGCTTTATAAACCTAAAACTTTTATATTGACTAAGCCTCATTGACCCAACAATTCATGTCAGCATCTCTTTCTCACCTCTGCATTGTGAAGAAATCTAAAAGTCATGTAAGGATTTTTTTTTAAATATGAGATAAATGTAAACCTGCGGCAATATGAGACAGAAAAATATGTGTGTGTTCATATTCTGGTATTGCTGCAGTACAAAAATATTAGTCCAAGACACCCCAGAAATAAGTGTAGATCACCTTAACTGCAATTGAGAGCCTTACATTTAAAAACAAAGCATAATTTAGATTGGAAAAGAGAAATGTAACCTTCTGACATTTGAGACTGGGATAATTATCTTTTATTAGTATGTAATTGTAGTGCATGAGTGTGCAGATATTACCTAGAACTAATTACTGGTTAAAAACAGAGGTAAGATTTGTTGAATGCTTTTATATCTGCAAATTCAAAATAACTGGCTTATCTACGAAAATATGCATTTGCTTATGGAGTAGAATAGAACTTAAATATTTATTTCTTAATTTTAGTGAGTACTACTTTAAACATTATTTAAACATTGTTAGGGATTTTATTGCAAAATCGCGAGTGCATTGTCAAATCCTTAATGTGGAAAAGGCTACGCTGAAAGGGTGGCCTCTGTATTTATGTCCATGTAAGGAATAACAAGAAGGTTTTCAAATTAATAAATTCTTTACTGATTTTGATCATCCTGGAATCCTTTAGGCCATGAGATACAGCTGGTGGGGAGCACTTTTACTGTGTTTCACATTTCCACCACCCTCTTTAAGAACTCTCTAATGCCAAGATGGAAGGAGTGAATTTTTTCCCCCTAGACACAGAGTGGATGTTTCAACCCTGATAATTGATGGAGAACTTCATAGAAAAGGACAGTTCGTGTGGTGCTGTCCCATGCTAATCCCAGCTGCTGCTATTTCTGCTGGTATTGATTAATCTTCACTGTTTTTGTGATTGCTGTAGGGACGTTGTGTCTGTAAGCGGGAAAGGTGAGCAAATTCATTGTGAGAGGTAGGGAGGTGATCTCATAGCAGCTCATAGACTTGTGGATCATGCTATGGGAGTTTGGGACCGTTGGGAAGAGCTGGTATTAGAGGGTTAGAGCATACCTGTTATGTGTGATAATCATAAATGTTATGTATCCCAAGAAGCAAGGCCAGAGATGCAGGGTTTGTAGGGAGAGGTAGTAATTTTTTAATTAGAATGGCTGACATGATTGAAAAATTGATGAACTTTTGAGCTTCATGTTCTTTTATCTGGTCCTGAGGGCAGATTGGTTCTTCTCCATCAACATCAGTTTTCCTGAAAAAAAAAAAAAAAAGATACTGTCATTTTAAACATGATTTTAATTTTTTTTTTTTCTTTTCTAAGCTCAAAGTGCTTTATTTTGTGAGACCTAAACGGGGACAATAGCAAAATTTATTTCTGTGTGTGATGATAGAGCTTGATTTATTTGGAGTCGATTATAAGAATCTGAAATTCTGTACCTGATCTGAAATGGTATCATGATATAGCTTATCTAAGTTTCAAACTGTAAGATAACAGTGAAATTAATCACTGCATCATGTAATTACTTTAGGAGTTGTCCTCTTATCTCCATGAAATGCTGAGGCCTCGCCTTAGACAAGTTTACTGATAATTCCTGTTATGATCATCTGTTTTCTTTGTCTTTGCTGCTGTCTAGACTAGAAGTGTAGAAGCAGGGAACAGAGGGAGGAGCACTGGTGGAAGGAGGTGACAGTGACGTTTCTCTCTGAACCAGTCACCATGTGTTCGAGCTGCAGTCCTCTCTGACCTCCCTATGCATCAAGGCAAACAGCTCATGTTTGACTTTTTCTTGGTCAAGTTTGTGCCCTTCACCGGACTTGCGATGCTCAGTTCTGTGTAAGGACTTCTGTGCTGTCTTAGGGATCTTGGGTCTGACTTTTTTTCCTTTTGAGGTAGAGGTTGGAGGAGGGAGGGGGTGAGTGGCTGCATCCCTGAACGTCATTACAAATGGCACGAATTGTTGGTTTAGGTCCTTCTCTTGCCATTGTTGCATGTGTCGGTGAGTAGTAAAATCATATATTTTGGTGCCATCTGGGGACTTGGAATCATATCCTTTTCAGTGAACTGAGTCCAAACTGGTTTTAAGATACTGTTAACTCAGGCAGAAGTCACTGCACTGTCACTGGTGTTCATACCTTTAAGGCTGTTCCAGCCTTTTTTTTTTTTTAATCAAAATATTTTATATTAAGAAATACTTAAAAAGAAGGCTTTTCGTCTAGAGAATAAGTAGGTAACGTTTAAGAGCTCTTAGCTGCTCTGAAGTGCGGTATGTGAAATTGAAGCAGAGCTGGACTGAACTGAGCTGACGGTAGGCAAGAAAAGTGACGTGATGCCCAGAAAGCCACAGGGCTGACCAAGATATGAATTTCTGCAGCTGGTGAATGGGAGGAAATGAATTTCAATGAACAAAGTAAATTTCTTAAACTGATTTGAAATACTGTTTTGAAAGACACCTTTAAAGATGCCAGCTTAACAATAAAATGCTGCTTTGGTTTAATGTCAAGTCCCTGAAGTCCTCTGAAAGAAAATCTGCCCGAAAAATCTATGGAAATTGGCAGGATATGACCAAAAATAAAATGCATCAGTTTGATACTGCAGTGTAAATGAAGTTGATTTGCAGCATTCTTACATTGATAAAAGACAAAAATAAGAAGGGTAAAGGAAAAATTACTCTTAAGAACTAAGTTTTCTTATATTTAGTTGTGATCACTTGTGACACCGGAAATGTGTATTTTAGTTTCTGGAAGTTTTTCTAGACAGAGGTAAGGTAGTGGAGAATGTGTGTTCGAATGAGGGATCAATGCTCTCACTACTGGCACTTTTTTATTTCAGCCTCTCGTTACAGGCCAATAAATGAGGAGCACAGGGAAATTTAAGCAGAAAGAAATGGCAAGTCAATAACAGGGAACATTTATTGTTCAAATGATTTAAGGCAAAAACCTCTATTATGGAGTATATCGTGGGCAGAACTTGGTAAGTATCTTGCATCACACAGTTTGCATTTTAAACAGCTAGCATAACTACTATGCTACCATTCAGAAAGTAGAAAACTACCACTGTGCAAAAGTGGAAAATACCTGCTATTGTGCTGATGGAGCTGTCAGGGGACTCTTGCTGGAAAAAAATAGCTATGGGCTTGGTACAGCTGAAATCGGTGAAGTTATGCTGACATAAGCTGGAGAAACACAGTTGTGAATTCAGTCTTAGATATTTCATAGAAAAATCTTAGGTTTTGAGAGAGAGGTGTGTTTTCAGGTAAGCATTTAATATTTTACATGGTGACTTTTAGTATTAGTGTCACCACTCATAAAAGTATCATGAAAGTTATGCTAGAGAATTCTGATTGTATCAGCTTTCTTATTTTAACCTATTGAATGTTTAATTATTTCTTGTAAAATTGCTTTGCTTTGACAGCTACTCTTACCCCAGAATAAGCTTCAGTTGATGGTTGCTTAGGACCGAGAGGTTAAGACCTGTTAAGAAGTAAGTGATATAGACTTGAATCTNTCTTTATGCTAGGGACCTCAATGGATAGGGCAAGGGAATTGTGGTATTTGTTTTTGGTTGGGTTTGGGTTTTTGTTTGGTTTTTTTAAACCCTGTTGCCTGTGTCCTTTCATGAATTTATCCAAGTGACACCAGAAATTCGGTATATTTAAAATCTAGCCTCTTGAAATATGAGTATCATTAAAAGTCAATTATAAAATTAAGGCAACCTCTTCTAAAATATTTACCCTGGGACAAGTGTCAGGAAAAATTAAGCTTTGCAGGCAAAGTGTGCTGAGATGCACAGTCATTTTGGGAAACACTTTGGTAGCACAGAAAATGCAGACACAGAGATAACAGTTGATTGCTTTTCACTGCGGAATAAAGTTTAGTTTTTCAAATTCCTTGGTAGTTGCTAGCTTCATTAAAGTTTTTTAGTGATCAAATGCAGCTAACAGTGCTTTGATTCTTAGTTAAGTGGAAGTTATTAAAACAGTTGTCTTGAAGTTTTTGTAAAAAACAAAAGATGTAAATAATTGAGGTTTTACGTAAGTTAGGAGTAGTAAGTGTAGGAAAATATTCTATCTTAGTAATAGGCTTAACAAGGGAAGGCAATAAATCATTGCTAATTACTAGTCTTCTCAATTATATGTTTCCTCATTCTAATCTTCCAAATTGCATCCTAAGCTCAGACTTCCTTGTAAATGAGATTGCTTTTCTTCTTCCGTTTTGTAGGCTGTGTCATGTTGCAGAAAGACATGCATGTCCATCAAAATCACTTTGCTGCCTTTTGGCTCACGATTAACGTTTGTTGAAAAAGATGGAGGACTTTCTACAGCCATCTGGAATATTACTATTGTGTGGCTGGCTTCAGTTCTTTCAGGGGAAAAAAAACGGACAAAATGGATTCTTGGTGTGGTCAGTTACCAAATTAAATGTTGATTACTTTTGTGTGTCTGGCTGGTTTAAAGGCTGTCATTCAGTTTCCTTATTTAAAAAGGGGATTATTGAAAAGTTAAATCTCTGAGGACCGTGTAGGAAAACCTGAGGTAGAGTTGCTGAAAGATGCATCTCTTTCCATCCTTTTAGGAAACCAACTAGTACACAAAGCTAAATAAATGATGGTAACTTTCTTTTCCTGAAAATTAAATTGGGCCTTTTATTTTTATCTAGCCCTAGGGGCTAGTGAATAACTAGTGGAAGAGAGCTGGAGTTCGCTCTCTTACTCCTTCCAGTGTGTGCTCCACAATACTTACCTTGCTCGTCTGTCTGAACAGACTGGGCAGGAGGGATAAAAATACTCAGTGATCCAGCATATTGGGAAACTATATGGCAAAGAAGTAGGATACCTAGCCAAAATGAAGTGGTCTTATGATTCTGCTTCTTGTCTAACTGCTACGCTGTCACTTAAGCACAGCATACTGATTAAAAAAAAAAAAAAAAAAAAGAAAATACCCCCAAACACAACACTTAAGGCAGTAATGTGCTGCGGAACAATATTTCTGAGTCACACTGCTTTCTTAGTGCTTCTCTGAGGGCTACAGATTATATACTTATACCCAGGAGTTTACATAAAAGCACGCTTTAGTTTTAAATGTATGCAATGTGGTACCTTTACATTTCTCAAAGTTGTTTGCTGCTAAATTGGCAGAAAGCTCGGCCCAGCAGTATGTATAATTACAACAAGAAACAAAAGCCCTGTTTTTGCAGCCCTGGCCCCTGTAGGCAGCCACTTGCTGACATAAGTAGTCTCAATGAAGTAATTTTTTTTTTTTAATTGTTTAAAGTGATTTTAGCTCTAGTGAGAGCAACAAACCAACAGCAGTTATGTAAGAGTTGTTTCCTTGCAGTCACAGGCTGGCAGCGATAACGGGCACCCGGTGCTCGAGCCGTCCGTCCGTCCCCTGACCCGCAGAGGCTGTGCGTTGGAGAGCAGGGCTGCCGCTCTTGCCCAGACCTTGCCAATCTTAACAGGACAGGACTGTGGACACCTGGTCCTTAGGAACTGCACTTGGACCATAAGCTGGTTTCGCATGAGTCATTGTACAGCCATCAGAGTGGTAATGACTTCGGGTTTTAATTACGTGTTTTAAAATCGCGGGGTTGTTCTCTGCAGCTGTTAGCACTTGCTATCTTTTGACAGTTGTAGTTTTAGACAACCCATTGGTAGTCTGTTCTCCCAAGATGGAGACCTTACTGATGTCTGCAGGAGGCTGCTGTTGGCAGTTTTTCTGATTAGATGGTGGTTTAGTGTTATGAGAACTGAATCGCCATCACTTTTGCACTGAGCTTAAATTTTTTTTTTTTTCATCTGCTGTTGTTCATGAAGTTCACGTACCTATGTGCAGCTCAGGCAAATGAGTCTGGAAAACCCGTAACAGCTGCGCTGTAGTACCCTGTAGCTGTACTCTGTACTCTTTTTATGGGAACCCAATATATATTTGCTACAGTACCATGCCATATATTCCTTTAAAAAATGATTCTTTTGGGGTTAATGCAGTGGCCAGGCTCTGGTGTGTTGTGTGACCATATGGGTATCGGGGATTAAGTTTGGTGGTTGGTCTCTGTTCCTTTCAGCTGGCAAGAGATGGAAGCAATAGAGAGGCAGCACACCAGACGCTGGGGGAAAGAGCAACTTGCTCGCGGTTGATGATACCTCTGGCCAGCACCCAGAATGGTACTGATGAGCTCTGCAAGAGCTGCCTCCAACCCTCCCCAGCTGTGGAGATGGCTGTTGTGTCCGGCCTTAAGGGAAGGAAAAAGTAAAGAGTGGAAAATTAGAATGTCATGCAGGATAATTGGTCCTGAACTAGTTTTAATTTAATTTTTTTTAATTAAGGGTTTAGGGTAGCACAAGAAGATGACAGTAATCAAATAACAATGCCTCATGGCTTGCAGGTGATTTAGGAAATATACTTTGCAAACTGTGAAATTATAGATAGAATACAGATTGATTTATTTATTTTTGTGCAATAGGTTGAGTCTATCATCTGTGGTGTAGTGGCTTCATAGATATTAAAATCAGATTCGGGTGTTTTATTGATTTCACCCAATTTATGCTTTTAGATCAGAAATGGGATCAAGTTTCTGGGGAAAAAATGATGTTGAGAAGGTTCTTATAAAGAGGTTTAAAGAAGCTAGAGGTATGATGGGAGAAGCTGGGGACCATAGCATATGGTGTGTTAGGGTAAACAGAAATATTTGAGTGAATTGCAAAGATTTTTAAAAATCTCTTTCCTTTTCATATTTAAGAGCACTGTTATGCACATCTTCATCTCTAACTTTGTTCACACAACTGGCTTAATGCAGCTTCTAATAGTGCTGAAAGAAAGTATTTGCAGCAACATTTCTGAAGTATTTTGTCATTGATATGATGCAAGTCTTCAGCCACACCAATAATAAACAATATAATCAGTTGAAATATTTGCCATTTTCCCTCCAAGCTACTATGACTAAATGTCTTTTAACAGCCTAGTATAAATATAACAGAGAACGCCTATAGAATGGGCAGGTATAGATAGTATGAGGACACTGAGGATTTAACATTGTCTTTGTTTATCCTATTCTATGCTCAATATTCAAAACACTGTTTTAGAAGGAGTTTTAGTCTTTGGATTAGATGTGGTAGTATGGAGTTGCATCAGTTGACCAGAAATAATCTGAAGCTTTTTTTTTTTTTTTTAAACATCTCCCCCATTACTCTGTCTCATTATCTGTTTTAAAGAGCAGCAGTGTGTTACAATAAGGCATTGTTAAGAACACAGGCCCACAAACAAGTTACCATAAAGTAAGGAGAGTTGGAAATTTACTGACAGAGTGTATCAGTTGCTTTGCTTTAACAGCCTCTGTTAAAGCCTCTGTACCCCTTGTACTGTAGGAGCACTAAACTACACTTCTTTTATTGTATTGAGGGTATGTAAGGGCATGAGGGTAGTAAAGTGGAATAGCTGGGATTAGTTCTCGCTGTGACGTACTTTCTAGGAACTCTGCTGTTTGCTTGTTCTTGGTGGCAGTTTCTCTTCCACAAAGTTTTGGGAGGGTCTGAACTAAAACACATGTGAACAGCAGTCCAAAGTAAGTAATAATTTTTCCTATACAAAGACCCACGCAGTAACATGGAGTAGGTGTTTAAGGGAGATGCCTTTGGAGAGCCTTTCTAATGACTATGTAAAGTTGCATTTCTTTAACTCACATGAGTGTTTGTGATTGGAGTTCGTGTTGCTTTAGGGAGCGGAGAATGAAATAGGTTGTGAAAAGTCGGTGGTCCTGACACGACTTGTGGTGAAAACTGGGGGGCAATGGAAGTTTGTGGGACCTCATGTGCAGTGCAAACTTCAATTAAAATGTGAATCACCAAGAGTTAAAATACCATTTGTGGTGAAATTTTTCTGCTAAATGTAAGAGTCCAGGACACTAAACAGAAAGAGATCTAGTTGTTATGTTGCATTCTATCTGATCAGTACTAAATACCATTGGAAATAAAAAAGCCATGTATCTGGTGCATTATGAAGCTGATACCGTCGTTGATTATTATATCCTCATTGCAACTTTTTTTTTTTAACTGGGAACTGAAAGGAGTCCTAGAGATTTATGTGAATAACATATATTTTGTGCTGACAGCAATTTTACAGTGGCAGTGCAAACAGTTTTTCCCACCAGAAGAAATCTTGAGGCAAACTATGTTGAAAGAAAATTCTCAAGGTAGCTGTTGTCTGGAGTCAGAGACTCTTTCCTCGTACACTGAAAGCACATAAAACTTCCTAAGTATGGGTGTACAACAATGTAAAGAAATGCATCTCATTTTACAAATGTTTTTGTCTGAGCAGCTGGAGTTTTCCTGGGTTATCTTGTTCCCACGTGCATAGTCTCAGAAAGGCGTAACAATTTGTATGCTCCTGTCTGTGCTATGAAGCTCCAGGCAAAATGCCTCCAGCGCTCCCCTGGGGCAGTGATACTCCATGTGGTGCCCAAAAGGCCCATAAATTATTTGCTCACCTATTTTGAATATTTACAGCTTCAGCGAAGCTGTATAAAGCTGATGACGCTGAGGTATTTCATATAACCTAATAGTTTCATTCTTTGATTGTCTCAACATTTTGAATTCAAATTGTCTTTACTTAACTATAATTTGAAAATTGTCTTAGAGTGGGAATGTGAGAAACAACATCCTTGCAGAAATTTTTCAGTAAAATTCTCACTAAAAGACTAATCAGAACACAATTTGAGAAATTAAAACTGGGGTTTGGGGGAGGGTTCTTTTCCTTTTTTAATCAGGGCAAGTTATGTGCTAGGACTTGCAAGTCTAAAAACAAATTAAGCAAATCACAGGAGTAAGAAAGTGCAATGTAAAATTGCTGTCAGCACAAAATATATGTTATTCACATAAATCTCTAGGACTCCTTTCAGTTCCCAGTTAAAAAAAAAAAGTTGCAATGAGGATATAATAATCAAGGAAGGTATCAGCTTCATAATGCACCAGATACATGGCTTTTTTATTTCCAATGGTATTTAGTACTGATCAGATAGAATGCAACATAACAACTAGATCTCTTTCTGTTTAGTGTCCTGGACTCTTACATTTAGCAGAAAAATTTCACCACAAATGGTATTTTAACTCTTGGTGATTCACATTTTAATTGAAGTCTAAATTTTCTAACTAAGCTGTCATTATAGAAAGTTCACTGAAGTGCACTTCCATTTATGGGAACTGCAGCATTCTGGGGGTGCCTAGCTCAATGGAGAATGATAAAATTAATGTCAAACCTCTTGCTTTATTACCTTAAGGATGGGGAAGGATTCGCAAATAAAGCAAATTTCATAACATGGCCTAAATAATATAATCATTTCATGGAAAAAGGAGGTGGGGGGGAGATTCTTCAAGACTGATTTGTTGACCTTTTATGTAGAACTGGATAAAGAAGGAGATCTGTTACAAAAGTGATGCAAGTTGACATAACTGGCTTTTATAACAGAGGCTACAAGGGATTTAAGATCTCTGAGCTGTCAACTGTATCAAGGAATTTTTGGAAGGTGTCCAGCTATTTATCCAAATTAATCCCAAAGACTTCATCTACTATTGGTGAATGTTGTTTTGAGATCAGAATTTTTTCTGGTGTGTCCAAGTGTTTCACTTATGACTAAGTTTTGATTGTTTGATAGTTAACAGAAAACTTTGTCCACACAGGTGTCTCCTTAGTAGTCCAAATACTTGACTTGAGAATTGAGGTAATATACAATTTAAAACTATCCTAGGTATGGAGAGAGACAAGCTGTTCTTTGCTTTTATCACTTTTAATGCCTTGAGTTCATGTCTGCCCTTTTCTGTATTTTCTGCTCACTGTTGTTCTTTTAATGGATATAAAGTTGTAGATCTCAGACCCAAATTTCCTCAGCTAGATGGTGTTGGCTGCTCAACTTCACATCAGTTCTACTGATCTCTTCTTCAGGAGAGAAAGGGAAACACCATTTGATATTGCGTTTGAACTCAGACTTTGACCTCAGGAGAAGCAAAGACTCTTATCTGCCTGAGTGAAGAGCTGATATCATCAGAGAGTGAAAAAGATTTACACTTGTTACCTTTTATTCTTTCCCTGTTTTCTTTCATCTGTGTTTAAGTTGGTATCATTAATGTGGAAGCAAAGTTTCTATAATCTCAATTTTTCTCATGTAGAGAATGGGGAGAACGCAGCAGGAGCTTTCAAGAATTTAGATTGTGTTATTGCACGGGATTATAGCATCCAGTAGCAGACACATGATGCTGGTACAGAGGATGTTGCCATATCTCTACAGGTTGAACTAGGTAGCTCTGCAAATACTTGACCGATGCTATAAATGCTTGGCAAAAAAAAATGGTGATGGCTTTATTACAACCTGTCACATGTAACATGTCAGTTGTATAATGCTGGTGTATGGTCTTGTTTAGGTTGTNTAAATTATTTGCTCACCTATTTTGAATATTTACAGCTTCAGCGAAGCTGTATAAAGCTGATGACGCTGAGGTATTTCATATAACCTAATAGTTTCATTCTTTGATTGTCTCAACATTTTGAATTCAAATTGTCTTTACTTAACTATAATTTTAAAATTGTCTTAGAGTGGGAATGTGAGAAACAACATCCTTGCAGAAATTTTTCAGTAAAATTCTCACTAAAAGACTAATCAGAACACAATTTGAGAAATTAAAACTGGGGTTTGGGGGAGGGTTCTTTTCCTTTTTTAATCAGGGCAAGTTATGTGCTAGGACTTGCAAGTCTAAAAACAAATTAAGCAAATCACAGGAGTAAGAAAGTGCAATGTAAAATTGCTGTCAGCACAAAATATATGTTATTCACATAAATCTCTAGGACTCCTTTCAGTTCCCAGTTAAAAAAAAAAAGTTGCAATGAGGATATAATAATCAAGGAAGGTATCAGCTTCATAATGCACCAGATACATGGCTTTTTTATTTCCAATGGTATTTAGTACTGATCAGATAGAATGCAACATAACAACTAGATCTCTTTCTGTTTAGTGTCCTGGACTCTTACATTTAGCAGAAAAATTTCACCACAAATGGTATTTTAACTCTTGGTGATTCACATTTTAATTGAAGTCTAAATTTTCTAACTAAGCTGTCATTATAGAAAGTTCACTGAAGTGCACTTCCATTTATGGGAACTGCAGCATTCTGGGGGTGCCTAGCTCAATGGAGAATGATAAAATTAATGTCAAACCTCTTGCTTTATTACCTTAAGGATGGGGAAGGATTCGCAAATAAAGCAAATTTCATAACATGGCCTAAATAATATAATCATTTCATGGAAAAAGGAGGTGGGGGGGAGATTCTTCAAGACTGATTTGTTGACCTTTTATGTAGAACTGGATAAAGAAGGAGATCTGTTACAAAAGTGATGCAAGTTGACATAACTGGCTTTTATAACAGAGGCTACAAGGGATTTAAGATCTCTGAGCTGTCAACTGTATCAAGGAATTTTTGGAAGGTGTCCAGCTATTTATCCAAATTAATCCCAAAGACTTCATCTACTATTGGTGAATGTTGTTTTGAGATCAGAATTTTTTCTGGTGTGTCCAAGTGTTTCACTTATGACTAAGTTTTGATTGTTTGATAGTTAACAGAAAACTTTGTCCACACAGGTGTCTCCTTAGTAGTCCAAATACTTGACTTGAGAATTGAGGTAATATACAATTTAAAACTATCCTAGGTATGGAGAGAGACAAGCTGTTCTTTGCTTTTATCACTTTTAATGCCTTGAGTTCATGTCTGCCCTTTTCTGTATTTTCTGCTCACTGTTGTTCTTTTAATGGATATAAAGTTGTAGATCTCAGACCCAAATTTCCTCAGCTAGATGGTGTTGGCTGCTCAACTTCACATCAGTTCTACTGATCTCTTCTTCAGGAGAGAAAGGGAAACACCATTTGATATTGCGTTTGAACTCAGACTTTGACCTCAGGAGAAGCAAAGACTCTTATCTGCCTGAGTGAAGAGCTGATATCATCAGAGAGTGAAAAAGATTTACACTTGTTACCTTTTATTCTTTCCCTGTTTTCTTTCATCTGTGTTTAAGTTGGTATCATTAATGTGGAAGCAAAGTTTCTATAATCTCAATTTTTCTCATGTAGAGAATGGGGAGAACGCAGCAGGAGCTTTCAAGAATTTAGATTGTGTTATTGCACGGGATTATAGCATCCAGTAGCAGACACATGATGCTGGTACAGAGGATGTTGCCATATCTCTACAGGTTGAACTAGGTAGCTCTGCAAATACTTGACCGATGCTATAAATGCTTGGCAAAAAAAAATGGTGATGGCTTTATTACAACCTGTCACATGTAACATGTCAGTTGTATAATGCTGGTGTATGGTCTTGTTTAGGTTGTGTACTCACTTTCTGGTGGAAATCATTTCTAGAATTGCTAACAGTTAACCAGTTCACCCCTGCTTCTGAAATACCTGAAGATCATTTGATGACCTCGTACACTGCGTGGTGTGTTGGAGACGCTCTGGAACTTGCATGTATGACGTTATCAGTGCGGTTACTTACTCAGGCGTAAAGGAACCTTTGGGGGAAGAAAGTCTCAAGTTTTGGACTAAGCTTGTTACAACCCTGAAATCCAAACAGTGACTCAAAACGCAATTACCTCTTAGGTCAAATGTCTGTTATTCCAGTATGTGGCTTCTAGTTAGGTACTTTGAGTCTTGCATGTAAATTGCATACGTGTCCATCTGTGTAGCCTTACAGATAACTGTGGAGTGTCTTGTCTCACCCATGTGCCCAGATTAGCCTTTGTGGTAAAGTTGCTCTTTTGCAAGTTAATGTAACTACAGAGTTTTAAACGGTGTAATTTCATTATTACTATTAGCCTAATGAAGTATAACTTCAGATCATACTTTTTGCAAATGAGAACTTTCACTTCCAGTGGCACTCACCTCTCCGTCCTAACCAAAGCAATTACACTGAGTTATACTTCATATGTATAGCCACTTAATTACTTCCAGAAGGCAGCTGCAAAAGTCATGGTCTTATGCCAGAGTAATCTATATAATGCAGCTCTACTGTACATATTAGCTCTTGCTCTTTTCTGTAGCAATACCAGCTCTATCAGCCTCTTTACTTTGGGTTTCTCTGCCTAAAGCTTCTGAAAATTGTAAAGCTTAGAGAAGAAGTGCTCACTAATTGGGTATACTGTAAGTGGAGAAAAATCTCGTTAAAATCAAGGAGATATATTTGTGGATGTTGAAAAAGAAAATAAACTTTTGTAGCTGGAGTTCACTGCATCATTATTTTAATTTATATGTGGCTTGGACCCACATACAGAGGGCAGTCTGGGTCACACCTACAGGAACTTAATGGTAGCTGTTGCTGTTTAACCAAGGAGAAGATGCATTAACAATGGAGATGATACATACTCATATATATATTTTGCTGTGATAGAGAGCTGGTTACAAGATCCAGAATTCCCCAAGAGTCTTGGCATACAATTTTTTTTTTAATACATGAGGAAAACTGGTCAGTTTGAGATAATTTTTTGTTACTGAAGTATCACAGGCATGCAGCCCGAGTTTAACAAAACTTACTAGCACATGTGAGTGTTGGAGCACAAAGAGGGTGAAGTTGGGAATAATTCCAGACCAAGTATCTTTCAATACCTTTGTTCAACTATTCTGTGACCTTATAGATTGAGTGTAAATACTTTCATATCCAAAGGATGAAAATCAAATATGAATAAAGGTTGAATAAGACTTCGGAAAGGTTTTTTAAAAAAAAAAAGATAAATCAGGGAATGGGAGAGGAAATAATGGGAGAATAAGTATGAATCAACCGTAAATCTTTGTATTATAATGCTCTTAGATTTCTTTACCTTTCTCTGCAGGTCTCTTGGATTCCCATTCCCTTTTTTCTCACACAAAAATACATGTTTGAATTATACTTAACAGGTGAGTGGACCCACATTGCAAAGACCTTCCTATGGTGGCTCCTGAGAGAAGTTAAGTGCGAATATCAGCTTTATCACAAAGAACTTGCAGGAGAGCAACAATTTTTTCCAAAACAAAATTGTATTAGTTTGAGGTATGGAAGGCGGCTGCTTTTGATACCGTGAGGATTCAGTGAGGAAATGTTTTTCAAGAGGTAAGTGTGCATTTAATGTGTTCTTTCAGGGTTTCTTGAGATACTGTTTTAAAAATGAAAATCCCAACAGTTCAATATGATTCTATATTTCCCCTCTGTACTCCATTTTACAGGGTGTGCCCAGCAACTTGCAACAAGCACAGAGTTACCAATTCCATTGGCAGGTCATTTCATGGCTGGAAGACACAGAAGTGGTTTGATGATGTGATCGTCGGGGATGGGAAATTATGTCCTTGGTTCTGTTCTAAGGAAACTCATTTTTATTGGACGAATGAGTCAGAGCAGTGCATGAGATTTTAACTGAAGGTTGCTCTAGTTATTTTTCCTTAATTTTGTTGGAGTTTTGGTTTTTTTTGGTTTGGTTTGGTTTTTTTGTTTCTTTGCTTGGGTTTTTTTTCCCAACGGGAATGCAGTTGATTTGGTAGAAAATGTTGCAGTAGTATCTAGATATATTTTGCAGGAAAATAAATACCAAAATAAAATTAGGGATTAACTAGCTCTTCTTAGGATTGAAAATAGTTCACATAATATTCTAAATAGTTCTTCTACCACTGAAATAGAGACCCTAATTAACTAAACCATGCCAATTAAATATATATAAAAGGAAGAAACCTCCACCAGACTTAAACTTGTAAATGAAATTTTCCATAATTAATAAAGAATGATATATATTTATTATAGAATTGATTCTGTTATCCTTGCGTTAAGAAATACCTTGGTCTGCAGTATACCAAGAAAGAAGTAAAGAAATTACTACTCTCAGGGTTTGAGAGCAAGACTCTTTTCTCCATGTGGTTAGAACTTCTGTAGAAAGATTCTACTTGTTTTACTCTTCTACAGATAACTTATGGGTTTCTTTAAATAACTGATGTTCCTTACAGCCTACTAATGACCCTAGGATAGCCTGGCCTTGTTTTCTCTTTGTTGACTAGTGCTAAAGTGTGATCATAAGTTCTTTAGGCTTGAAGAGCATTGAAGTCAGTTAGATCCTCGATCAGGACTATAAAAAACAGTCACTAGAGCATCCATCAATAAATGGTTCAAATGCTACTGTTTGTGATAGTGATACCGCATTGTTACTTACTGGTTATATTACCATATATTTCTTTTCAGAAGAGCAATAAGAAACACTTCTTAGTGAAGTTACGTATCATTGAAAACTCCTGTAATGTTGTGTTCTGTCTTTTTTCACCACCTACCTTTGGTCTAAAAGATGGAAATATATTAATCCAGTATATCTATGCACAGCTCCAGAGCTTTTAAGAGTATCTTGTCTAACAAAAGTTTATGAGAGAGAAAACTCCTTTTGTTTGCATTGTTTAAGCCCAGAAGAGAGGATGTAGCCTGACCTTCTGTAAATGTCAAACCT
>WAAD01036202.1:66168-96102 GCA_013389945.1 Fregata magnificens | reverse complement strand
AAGAGCTCCTGAATTGTTCTTTGTTTCTAACAGAAAATATGCAGTCATTCCTGTTACCGTTAGAATTGTTATGACTTCCGATGGGTTGTCCCAATAGCTCATTAACTTAGTTATGATCACTTCCAGGTTAATTTGCCATCCTTGGCCTCCATCTAATTTTTCTATTGGATGACAAATTTATGTTGTTAATATTTTGTTCTCAAAATTCACATAGCATTTTATGCAGATGCCATTGTAGAGATAGTGGAAGTTTGTGAATAAAATGGTAGACATTCACATACTGCACCCTTTTCAGACCTTGAAAATGGATAAATGTAATTAATGCACATTAAAAAATTACATTATTTTGACAAATATAATTTGCGATCATATAGGCCAGAACATAAAGCTAGCAGATAGCTAAATGTAATTAATCCTTCAAATAACTTTTGACAAGTAGATTAAAAAATTTGTAGTCTGATTCTGTATTTAGTCTTTTCCTTTATTCATTGATGGAAACAGCACAGCACCTGTAGCATAAGTAGTACCCACTGAACTGATAGTGAGAACGAGCGTGGGCTGTACCACCTGTGTGATCCACTGCGTTTCCAAACTAGCAGAGGTGGTGGATTCCTGACCCTCGATTATATGCTGAACAGTTTGTAACTCTAAAAATAGGACATGTTTCTGAAAGATGGAGTAACAGAAAGAACAATATTGAAAATGTGCATGGATGAATTATTCTTTCTGAGGGCAGCCACAAAATACTTAGTAATATTCAACCAGTCAGACTGCACCACTGATTTAACCATCCATAAGCTGTAATTAAGCAACACAAGCTGACAGGCAGTGCATTTCTATAAGCTTATTGCACATCTCAGATGCCTTTGAGATAATTAGGCTTTCAGATTGCTCTCTCCTTTTACTCTGGGCCCATAGATTCAGAATCGATTTGACTTTCAGCAGTTCCTTGCCTCTGCCGGGTGCAATTATATTTCCATTCTCTGCAAACAAAAAAAAAAAATCCCAAAGTATTTAATGTTTCTTTTTTGGTCTCAGAATCAAACTGGTTTATGTGGCAACAAAAGAAACACTCTTGAAAGCCACTGCATGAATCTGTGACATCCAAGGGATGTAACAGGAGAGGAAGTTAAATAAGGCTGGTGTTATACACTTCCCAGACCTTCAATATAAAGATGTGTTTCCAAGGAGGAATACTGCTGACATACAATCCAACTCATGCTTTTTTTTTTTTTTAATATAGAGCCCTTCATTGAGAGCATCGTCTAATGCTTTATAGCAAGTGTGAATTACAAGCTGTGGATAGTAGCTTGACTACTGCATTGTAGCAGCCCTGAAGTTGAGAGCTGGAATTTAGGGAGGGCATAAAAAAGGGGAAGGGGCTGGCAGCGTAGCAGCTCAGGCATGGGTACATTCTTTCCTGGTAGGGTGAAGCTGGGATCTGTCCTAGCAATATTCCACTTGTGATGGAAGATCTGGGAGAGAAACAAGAATCTGGAGTCATGGAGATCCCCTGGTTTTTTGCCACCTAAGTCATGAGTGAGGTAAGTGTGGAGCGAATGGGTGGATCCAGAAGCAGGAGCGGAGCAAAGTGCTGTAACCCCAAGGAAGGTTTCTAAGCACTTTGAAGCTGTGGCTCTCTGGGACCTAAGCGTGGCATAGCAGAAATGGTGGGAAAGTCAACGGTGATGGGGAATTGTCTTTGCAAACACTGGAAAATTAGAATGGGATACGGGTAGATTTTGGAAAAAGCTAACCAACCAAAAAAAAAAAAAGCCTAGGGCTTTTAAAAGATTTCAGAGTCCTCTTGCAGGTTACTTCTGAGTTATGGAAAAGGCAGTCAATTTTTAGAATGTTTCTTTAAGTTTGCATCTTTACCAGATAAAGAACACATTACTGTCTGTACTGATTTTAAGACTACTTTGACTGAAAACCACCACAGAACATTTTGTCTTCCCAAAATCTTTGTATAAGAGACCAAGATTTATTTTCACTTCTTAAATTACTGTGACTTGTATGCAAGACCAAATATGCAGCTGGTTTGAGTAGGATTGTGGTCTTTTTTTGTTGAAGTTAACCAATTTCCAGTCTCTAGAGACAAAAAGCAATCATACTGAAACTCCAAAAACGTGGATGAACAATAACAAGTTCTAGATGAACTTGCTACTTTTATAGGGTGCTGGGTATGGTGTTATTACTGTCCCAGATCTGTGGCTTTTTTAATACCAAGAGGAGTAAATGTCTTGTATTTTTGTCTGCCTTTTTTTCTTATTATTTTGCTTTGAAGACTAAGAATTAATGTAGCTAATAGAAAAAACAGTCAGCTAGTAATGCTTTGCTTTTCTAGTTAAATGAATTTTCATAGAGCACAAACTTTGACTTTCTTAAGAAAATTTGAACTGCTAACAAGCATAAGAGAACATTTAGACGATTATTTGGAGTTCTGTTTATCAGAAGGAAAGAAGTTTCCTGTTTAATATTTTGACAGGGATAGTAAGCAGACCAAAGGTCTGTGAACCTCTGTGACCTCTGTGAACACAGAATCAACAAATACAGGCCTCATTGCTGCCTGCAACATAAATGCTAGAAGGGACAATCTGTTTTAGTTATGCTTTTGAGCACACTTTAAATCTAATTTTAGTGCACAATAAAAATGAATGCACTGTTTTCCAAATGCTTCTGCTTAGCTTGAGTTTCCATACCAGATGGCTTTATATTATGTTAAAACTCAACATACAGTATGATAGTGTTCATTGGATCTGCTGAAAGTGACCTTGCATTTTTTTCCTGTGTGAACACAAAAGATGACATTTATTAATTTTGACATGCAGAAATGTTGGTCTTTCTAGTTTGCTGTCATATTCTGTTTTACCTGGCTTTAAGGGTTAGTTGTTTTTTATGGTCAGAAGTGTGTGGTATTGCTACTTTAAAGATTGATTCAGATACAAGCTATAACAAAATTGCATATAAATCATGTACAATATATACAATGTATATATTACTAAATATTGTGCACAAATCACATCTAGGCCTCCAATTATGCCTCTGAATTTTGAATTTTTGAATTTGCATCTGGCTGATGTCCATGCTTTATCTTTCATTCATTCCTGAGCTTCCTCCACCCTCACACTATGTCATTGCATCCGTGCAAGCTCCAACCTAAAGGTGTTGCCATGCTGACATTAAACCAGGGCAGCAATGCTTGTGGATGGGAGTCAGTTGGCATCCCTGGAGCTCTGGCGGCTTGACCTCAGTTTTTTCTGCAAAGACTCTGTGGACAGGGCGGTGCCTAAAATTAGACTGTGAGTAAAGCCTGGGCTCCGCCTTACAGGTGAAACCTCGATGAAAAATGAAATGTCACCATGTCATTAACATTTATATGATTTGTGCTGCTTCCTGCACTGAAAACTCTGCAGTCCTGCAGAGCTGTAGCTGTGCAAAGTGTGTGCAAAATGCTCCCTTTTTGATTGTTTTTCTTGTATCTGCTTTAGAGTGGCAAATGATTATTCAAGCTGCATGGAAGCTGTGAATCTCTAATTATATATTTATGTTCATAGTCCTGTCCTCAGAAGTTTGGCCCTTTTTTATAAGTAGGGTGAAGTCATAAGCATGATAACCTAGTAAGGGCAAGGGATGCTTCTGAGCACGTGTGAGTGTAGTGCTGATTGTCTGCATTCCTTTGTGGCTACCAGGTGCTGATAACAATTCATTTTACCTGACTTTTAGGCAGCAAGTATGCAGTGCAAGGATGAAGTGCTGCTCTGATTTCCCTTTGAGTCTTCTATTACTTGAATCATATTTCCCACCTACAGATCATACAGACTACCTATTTCTTGGTGATTTTGTTAATTTGCACTTAATTGGCCTGGCTGTTTATTAATCTGAAATTTTATATGGTTTCTATCCTCTTTCTGTCTCAGTTATCAACAACCATTGGTATGTTAATCCTCATAGCATTTCTGAAAGGGGGAAGAAACGTATAATACTTTATACTGAGGCTTGAAAGATAAAGACCCCTCACTTTGCCACCAAGTGCACAGGAATCTGTTGGGGATGGATTACCCAAATTGTAGGATAGCTTCCTAACTACTCAATCATCTGGTTTCCTTCTATCTGCTGCTAGAAGGAATTTTTTTTTATATATATGAATATAATGTACATAAACTATTTACATTTTAATATTATTTAAGTACTTGGTGTGACCCAAAACTTGTTCTCTCATTATTTTTCAAGTGTTTTCCACTGTAAAGTCAACGTTTACTCACAATTAAAACACTGTGATAATATTTGAGCTACTGAAATTATTCTCTTAGCTTAAAAATAGTTATATTTTCCAAAGAGAAGTTACATCCAAAAAATTGGGGAACAGCTATATGCAGTGACTCATTAAATGTTGTTCCGTTTCTTTGCATGCCAGATTTCATTAAAAATTTGGACCTGACCGAATGCTTAATTTCCTCAGTGTCCTTTTGAAAGCCCCTATGACAGCGTTTGCTTCTGACTTTCCTTGGTGAACTTAGTCACTGAATTAGCGGGTGTCTAGCAGGCTATCTCTGTGAGCGTCTCATATCTTCCTGACATTAAGCACAAGTGAGACAGAGACAATAGTGATTGAGACTGGCAGTTTGTTGGCTGGTTTTTGGTCATGTTTCACTGAAGTCAATGCCATTTGATAGCTTCTAACACCTTTTAGCCAGGAACTTGTCTGTTTCATTTTACTCTGGTACCTTATCTAGGTCATGTCACTGTTACTTACTTAGTAACTTAAAATTCACAGAGAGACACGCACAATGTTCTGACTGCCTTGCCTTAATCTAAGGGTTCATGGTGATGCTCAAAGAGGTGGACATCTCTAGTAGTTCTATTTTCTTTTCCTTGTTTTGATGTGTTAAACTGCTTAAAAAATACTTAAAGATGCATGAAGCAGTTTTCTTTGTCAGCAATTCTCACCTTCCTACAGGACACTTGTTAAATAACAGATGGAGTAGTAAGAATCCCAATAGCCGGTACTATAGAAATTCTTGTTCATCACTGAGTGAAAAATGTGGAGCACCCCTATAATAAGATGTTAGTCACTATATTGTAATTTTGTATTTGGACCAATTCAAAAGTTTCTTGGATGCATTTTCTCTCCTTTCCATTGCACGCGTAAATTTGGTCCAGAAAAATCTTGTCTACGCAGCATTCTCATAGAATGGGGAAAGCGGAATGATGGTGGATAACAACCACAAACCTTTTCAGACTTCAAAAACAACGAAACTGTAATTTATTAAACGACAGCAGTCACCATGTTCAATTTCAGGCTGGACTTGTTGGTTTTTAAGAAAACTATTGAGCACAAGTACATTTTTGTAACAATTATGGCATAAAAGACAGACAAGGTAACAGGAAAAATGGGTTAACTGGGTTGCACCTTTATTCGTTAATACATCAGAAAACCATCCAGCAGTAACTCAGCCCTAATCCATATCCTGGCAGAGAGCTTCAAATAGTGTGTTTTGTCTTCTCTTAACACTGTTGATAGAAGCTCACTGAGGACAAGAGGGACAAGCAAGAGGGAGGTCCTCTCTGTAGCAGGTTTTAGGAACCCCAGGCCCTTTCATTCACCTTCTTCAAAGGCTGCTTTCTGCTAAGGTACACTGTTTCCCAGTGTGCCTTGCCAAAGAAATGTGTGTGTGTAAATATTTATATGCTCAGGAAGGTGGGGCTATTTCTGAGACTCAAATTCACAGCTACTTGTGTAACTGGTAAAAATGGCTAAAACTGTAAAATTTTGGAATTCAAAGATTATTAATTATTTTCCAGTGGTATTTTCAGTTTTGGAAATGGAAAACTCTTGCAGTATTCTAACTCCTGTTTGCCTAGCTATCTCATTTCAAATGAATCATTTCATTGATTCATTGGTGTGTTGGAGATCCATCTACTGATGTCACTCCAGCTGTTCCTCTGTGAAATTAAATACCGTAGTTCAATGTTTTCTACAGCTATATTTTATTTGGTTATTTTAGGTCAGTCCCTCTAGAGAAATGCAGTACGTGACAGGGAATTCTCCTTTTTTGTTAGTTTCCAGCACCTGGCCACTATTCTGGGTTTGACCTCAGATACGGAAAGCTAATGGCAAGGCTTTTGTGATTCAACGGAATAAGAAAACCTGGGGAATGAAATCATTGCTCACCTCTCTCAGTCCAGTGAGTGGTTGAAAGAGGACAGAGTGAAGCTGAGGCCCTGTGTCCCCTGGTGATGCAGCGCAGTCATACAAAAGCGACGTCAGAGATGGCTCAAAGCTCCTCATCAGTGTAGCCAAAATTGAATTTTGGTGCCATCTGAGTGAGGGGATATGGCCAGGCAATTTCAGCCACAGGAAAGGGGAAAGTAGGGGGAGGATGGATCTGCGATGCAGCTTACTGGGAAGAACTTTCTGCTGGCTGCAGTTGTTGCCTGGATAGATGGGAGGTGTAGCAGCAAGGATTGGTGGTGTAGAGATAAACTGCTTCTCCAGCAGTTAACGATTGCCTGAAGCCGTAGTTGTTCTCGGTGACAGCATCCGTGGTCTTCTGGGGCACTGGAGTGGGCAAAGTCACCAACAGAACCATTAGAGTTTTGCAGCTCACTGGAAATTGCAGTCTAGGGCTGTGCTTGGCCCTGCGTGGCTGAGTTGTCACTTTGGGATCTCGGAAAGACTCCTGGCTGGCAATGCAAATTTTCCCTGAGGTGTGAGTAGGAACTAGTCCGTCTTTTATATGGACTCCAGTAGACAGAGAAGCAAGAGAAAAAGGTACACATGTTTGCTCTTAATTGACATTTGTCTTCATCTGCTACTTGCAGCCTTAAATGAGCTTTTTGTAGAGGCATTCAGGTCTGTTTCTAAAAGACTCCTGCTAGATACCCTTTGGAGATCTTGTGCTGATTCAGGATCAGTTTAATTTATTCAACCAATTTTTTCTTGTATGACACAGAAAACAATTTTACTCTCTATTTTTAAGATTAGACTTAGTGTTTTTGACTTCTTTGTATGTTCTGATGTTATTGAATTATTATCTGTTTTACCATACTTTGTTCAGTATTTATGAAAGATTGTGTATCATTGAATACATAATAGTAATAACATATAATGCAGATTCTGAAAATTTCTATGCATGGTTGTGAAACATAAAAAGTCATCTTATTATTGATGTGTTACTGTTAATATTGATGTCATAACACAGTGTTGCATCAGTTGTAATAAATTGCTCAGATAAGGAAAGTAAACAGAAAATGTTCCCAGTAAAGTAATTCAGACCTTACATAGAGAACAGCAGAGGCAAAGTCAGGCAAGGAGACTTTACAATGGTGTTTTACTGAATAACTAAAATTTTATTGACTTATGTTCCACATGATGGAGCATTAAGCAGTCCCCCACACCCTAATTCCTTTCTCAATGGCAGCAGGAATGACCTGCAATTCCCATCAAATTATGTTTCCTTGGTACTGTATCTTTCGGTCTTTATGTTGCTTTTTGACATTACCGCTTTTTTTTCCTTCCTCAAACCCATCTCTAGTGTCAAGGATTTTCTTTAGAAAAGTTTAGAAGAGTTTTTTAATACATTTTGAGACAAAACTTTTCATAAGATTTGCCTCTGTTTCACTCTTCTTTGGAAATGCGTATTTTCTATGGAACACTTCATATTGCTAATAAAAGGAGTCCTACCTATCTGTAGAAATTTTTACCACAGATCAGGCATTGGAAAGTCTTGACTCATTTCCCCAAACCACAATTGAGCTGAAATGTGACAATATGCTGGGTCGTTTGACCACACCAGCACTTTGAAAACTGCTGATGTGAGGGCTCAGAACTTGTCTTTTAAGGGAGTGTTTTTCAGCTTCTTTTATGGTTCTTATACAACCTATACCACAGTAGCATAATACAATATCCAAACTGGTACTCAAGTACACACAGGTCAATGCAGACAGAATCCTATGTTTTTAAGTTCGGATTGCTCTCAAGCGAGCTCTGGAATTGCAGCAGAAGCAGGGATATAATGCTGTTGTCCCGAGCAAGCGCTCCACTTGATAGGGCCAAAATGGGTGATGGTTTTCCTGCTGCTGGCTTAATTTAAAGGGAAATATTTGATTATGCAACCAGTTGTATATGCTCAAGCATCCTGCTGTGGTAATCCATATGAAAATACAGCATGAAAATCTGAAAAACTGGGATTTAGGCCTGTGAATCGCTCCTCCTGCCTAGGTGAAGTAAGGACATAATCTAAGGAGTTGTTTGGAGTGGGAAACTATCCCACTATTGCTTTTTTTTTTTCCAGACAGATGCATCGAGAGGACTTTTCTCACAAGGCAGTACTGATGGTAGCAGTTCTTACACAGATCCTAGAAGTGAGGAGGTACAGTGCTGTCCTGAGTCATCCAGACTCACGGCAAGTTATAACTACACTGAGGAGCTGCATTTAATTGGATTTACTTCTCCTTATACGTGTGCTTATATGTCATCTTAACATTTTCAGGGTGAAACTTGATAAGTTTGGTCTAGCAAGGTAAAAATTCTCGATTATGACGTTAGAAAGAAGTTTGCAAAAATAAGAACATGTCTTTGCTTCTACCTGACACTGATTCTTTTCCTATCTATCAGAATTCTTACAGCATGTCTCAACTCTGGGACTGTAAGAATAAGTCACGCAGCCACACTTCGCCTCCCAGATCCCCCAAGAAATGAGCTGCAAGGCAATAATTATGAACTTCGGTACTCTGATGTCGACTTGAGGCCATGTAGAGTGACAGCCTTCTGAGCTACCTCTTCCTTTGTGGAACTTTGCCTCTTCTTTGGGCTTCTGGATTTATATCCGTACTTTAATCCTACAGTTTCTTCCTCCTGTATGTTTGGTAATACAGTGCTTTATGTTCATTTTTGCACCCCTGACTGTTGTAGAAATGACGTCTGTCACTAGAACACAGACACTGAGGAAGACAGATGTGCTTATGGGGCTCAGATGCTCAACCAAAGGCATCGTAAGTTGTTCAGACTGTCAGTGTTCTCAATTTATTAGTCTGGATATTGCTCATGGGATGGTTGTGGCTAACTTTATTGCAATGTTTAATCAAGCCTTGTGTTGTGTGTGCTGTCCTTTTGCTAGGTCAAAACTTTTTTCCCTAGTACTCTTAAATCTTTTTATTCTTATGTGGTCCTTTTTCTCTCTTCTTAACCTGAAGTTTTGCACTTACTGTTCTCCTTTCTGTATGCTTCCTCTCTCTTCAAAGGTTTTCTTGCTGTATTGGGTTTGCGAGGCAAGGTTTTGGTAGCAGGGGGGCTACAGGGGTGGCTTCTGTGAGAAGCTCCTAGAAGCCACCCCCATGTCCAATAGAGCCAACACCAGCTGGCTCCAAGACGGACCTGCCACTGGCCAACGCCGAGCCCATCAGCGATGGTGGTAGCGCCTCTGGGATAACGTAGTTAAGAAGGGGGAACAAAAAAACCTGCACAATTACAGCCAGAGAGAGGAGTGAGAATATGTGAGAGGGAACAACTCTGCAGACACCAAGGTCAGGGAAGAAGGAGGGGGAGGAGGTGCTCCAGGCGCCGGAGCAGAGATTCCCCTGCAGCCCGTGGAGAAGACCATGGTGAGGCAGGCTGTCCTCCTGCAGCCCATGGAGGTCCATGGTGGAGCAGATATCCACCTGCAGCCCATGGAGGACCCCACGCCGGAGCAGGTGGATGCCCAAAGGAGGCTGTGACTCTGTGGGAAGCCTGCGCTGGAGCAGGATCCTGACAGGACCTGCAGACCTGCGGAAAGAGTAGCCCACGCTGGAGCAGGTTTGCTGGCAGGACTTGTGACCCCACGGGGGACCCACACTGGAGCAGTCTGTTCCTGAAGGACTGCACCCCGTGGAAGGGAGCCACGCTGGAGCAGTTCGTGAAGAACTGTAGCCCGTGGGAAGGACCCATGTTGGAGAAGTTCGTGGAGGACTGTCTGCCGTGGGAGGGACCCCACAGTGGAGCAGGGGAAGAGTGTGAGGAGTCCTCCCCTGAGGAGGAAGGAGCGGCAGAGACAATGTGTGATGAACTGACTGCGACCCTTGTTCCTTGTCCCCCTGTGCTGCTCGGGGGGAGGAGGTAGAGAAAATAGGGAGTGAAGCTGAGTCCGGGAAGAAGGGAGAAGTGGGGGGAAGGTGTTTTAAGACTTGCTTTTATTTCTCATTACCCTACTCTGATTTGATTGTTAATAAATTAAGCTGATTTCCCCAAGCTGAGTCTGTTTTGCCTGTGATGGTAATTGGTGAGTGATCTCTCCCTGTCCTTATCTTGACCCATGAGTCTTCCGTTATATTTTTTCTCCCCTGTCCAGTTGAGGAGGTGGAGTGATAGAGCAGCTTTGGTGGGCACCTGGCGTCCAGCTGGGGTCAACCCACCACACTTGCCTTCAGAGTCCATTTCTAAACTTGATATCTGACTTTTGAGGGTACTGCCAGGGACTCTTGCAGGGGTTTTCTGTTTAACACCCACTAATTCTGTACTCCAGCTGCTGGAAGCACTTCTGGTCTAGCCACCTCACTTTGGACTGTTGTAATACCTCCCCTGGCAAAAATATCAGACACAACAGGGAACCCTTTCAAAGATTCACTTCAATGGTGAAAACTGGATACCTGAAATATGAACAGGCTTGAGATTTCCTTTCATGAATTGTTCCTTCCTAATTAGAGATTTCATCCTTATTAGTTTGTTTAAAAAGGGCAAAGTTTATAAATTTTTTCCACAGGTTTTATTTATTAATGAAGTCTAGTTAAATTCCCATTTTCTTCCTGTTGCTGAAAAGAATGTTTCTAGCACTTACAAAGTTGTTTAGAGGTCAGACAAAGTGGAAGATAGAAACGATAATATTTCCTCCTGAGTCATCTTATTTTTGAGTAGCCATTCTATTGACTTAGATTGTGATATTTTCAAGGACTTTTCCAAGAAGCACTATGTACTCTTGAAGACAAAATTTACTTCAGATGTTCTTGTAACACAATGTACAACTGCAAATGGCCAAACTTCTCTTACAGTTGGTCCCCTGCAAGTACCCTGGCCTTAACACATCCTACCTAATACCTGAGTGCTTGCCAAAGAGATTTTCCATGCACAGTACATACACAGAAATACTTGTAAACTGCATGTGCACTGTGAAATCTAGATGCCGTTCCAGTGGAAGGTGCACCTTTTAATCAGTTACTGGATGAAGTCCACGTTTTGAAGTGTTTGAAGCAGGGAATACCCCAGCAGGTCTTTAATCTTTCCTGTGTTGGTTGATCTCTGTTATGTCTAGGGCCATGATAAAAGACAGTATATGACAAGAGAAAATATAGCCCTAAAAAGATTTTCCTATTTGTTTTCCTTGTTTGTAATTTGTGTTAATTTCCATTTGGGACATTCTAGTATCTGTTAATGATATTTTGCCCTGTAATCTTGCTAGTTTAATTTAAAGGAGTGATTTAGAAAACAAGGGCAAGCTGTTCTGGTGAATAATGGTGGCAATATGTGATATGTGTTGAAAAAGCTCCTTAGGCAAGACAGGCAATGTTTTCAGCTGACCTCTAAAAAAAAGAAACTCTGCAGGTGCATGTATTTGAATTTGAAAGACCAACATTTGCATATGCATATCACATAGCTGTGTTTGCACAGTGTAGTTGGATGAGCAGTTGAGTAGTCTATGTGCAGCAATAGTCATTTTTGTGTAGAAATTATCTGGTGGTGACTGTTTCACTCCTCTTTTCTTTAACGTTAGTTTTGTGAAGCTGTGCCTGAACATGGTTACTTTCCGTGTCAAAGGCAAAAGAGGCTACGGTCACAGATTTTTACAGCTAAGCATTTGCAGAGACAGATGGACATTAGAAACATTGAGATCTCCAAACAGTAGTGTATTTTGTCTGTATTTAAATCCATAGATCAGAAAGTAGCTCTTCAACTTTAGACTTTTCATTAAACATAAAATTGCAAAATCTATATTTTTATCATTCTTATGCAATATTGCTATTGAAAAATGTAGACCTAAGATTACAAACATTTAGAACAAATCTTCCAAGGGTTCAACATTTGATGTCAAGTGCAAAATCTAATAGAACCAATGTAAAAAGGCAAGTTTTAAAAGTTAATAAGCTATGCTTTGTGTAATGCTGCCTGCCTACTCCTGTTGCCTCTTTTCCATCTCTGCCTGTTGATAGAAGTTACCCAGTTCTGTCATCAAACTCTATAGAGGATAATTTGGACCAGAGACTGACTCTTTTTGGTCGTCTTAGAAGTTTAGCTTGGATTTTTAATGGTTGTATCCATAAGAGGACATAGATATATAAATCCCGACTGTCACCTTGGGTGCTTAAACTGAAGATAATGACACCCCTCTCCATGACCTGTGACAAATTACCTAACTTGTTCATGCCTGAAATTCTTAAATGCTTCAGATTTCACCCATGGAGTCCCCTAAGTGCTGAAAGTTTGGTTTCTGGGTATGCCAACCTCCTTGGTCTTGATACTGTAGAAAAAAATAGAAACTAAGATCATGCAGTTGCACCAGGGTTCACAGACTGGATATGCACATATCCACAAACATGCCTGGATCTGACAGGATNAAAAAAAAAAAAAAAAAAAAAGCTAGGTAGGATTGCAGTGCTTTCCTTATGAAGAGCTTGGCAGCCAGAATAGTCAGCCAGCAGCACGCAGGAGACAGAAGCTCATTTCTTACCTTCTTGCAGGCATTCAAATCCCTCTTTTCATCAGGAGCTTGAGCAGTCTCACAGGTGTGTAATAGCTTTGCTCCGCTCCTCCATCTGACAAGATCAACTCTCTCCAGAAAGCGGTAGGCCACTCCGGGAGGGAGAGATGTTCAGTGGGAGAGAGACCAAGTGAGCTGTTAATCTCATCTGTTTTCTGTGCCAGAGAGAAATACAGCAAAAATAAGCCTGAATTACTAGCCTAATATTAGAGAAGTCACTGAGGATGATTAGGTTCTGGAGCTTTCACTAGTGACTGTTCCAGTCATTAGATGAAGTCATTAAATAGTCATGGGAGCTTTTGCCTCCCCCTCTTGGGTACACACTATCCATCAGGAAAGAAAATTTTTATCTGCCTTTGGAAACAAGAGCGATCAGGCAAATGATGCACAAAAAGAGCAATTATTGGCTAGCTGAACATCATGGTTCAGGTGTAGAAGGAAGAAACCGGGTATGTTTCTGTCTGAACTGTGGCAGCCAGAGGAGGCAGTGAAAATGAAAATCTGGGGCTTGTTAGTTGTTTATGTAGTCGTGGGAGGTGATCGGGAGTTTGTGCGTGCGAATGCTTGTGAAAAACTTGGATCAATGGGAGCCAGGGTATACCCTATCCTGAGCCCGATTTTTACAACCCTTGTGAATCAAACCAGACAGATTTATATGATGCAAATAGAAATGCCCCAAGTTCAGTTTTCTGAATATATATTTGGTCAGCATGGCAGGAAAAGTGAATTCTAGCTGCAGTGAATTGGACCTACAGATACTTGGAAAACCGAGTCCTGAGGTGTAGGAACTATGTGATGTTAAAGGAATAAATTTCAGTGCCCAAATGTAAAGAAGGGAATCATCAAAGAAAGACCCTCTTGATTGATTCTCTTCTCATATGCGTCACTTCCGCATTACACTGATATTGTTCTCCAGGAAGAGCAATATGGCTTGTTACCTTCGCTACGTCAACAGACACATGTTCCAGCTACAGACTGGGATAATGGAAAGTGCTGCTGTGTATTTTTTTGTGTGTGTTTATTTGGTATTCTGTACCATGATACCATTTTTAAAAATTTAATTGTGATTAATTTTAGCCTTAATCATTTTTGCAAGCTGCAGAACTACCGTGACACTGCAAGCAGTGTGGTGATTTACAAACAAAGAACATAGGAGTTATCATCTCTATCTTTTAGTGTGAATACAGGTTTTGTTGTAGAGAGCTTTTCTTTTTGCCTTTCCAGCTTCCAATATGTGTTTGTTTCCATCAGGTCCCCAAATAGCACATCTGGGGATTCGTTTCTACACTGTGCAGTCATTAAGTCTCAGCGTGGCCATCCCTATCAGGAATTAAAGCAGAAGTGGTGGTTCTTTAAGGATTTTCTGTGTAATGGAGAAGACAATGTGTATTATTAGAAATGTGACTTTTTTGCCTCGCACACGCTCATCTGCATTGGGGGGTAAATGTTACAAAGCGTTTCAAGATCCTGACAGAACTGGAATGTCAAAGCATTTTGATATCTCACTTAATCAAATAGCCTGGAATCACTGTGCAGGGCTAAGCCAACTTAATCAAAAGCAGAATGAGTGACCCTTTTATGTAGATTGTTGACCTAATAATGAAACACAGTTCTTGGATTAATGATTGTGATCATGACTATATGTGTCTGAAAATAAGAATTCGTTAAATATTTGTGTACTCAGCTCACAGGCCACAGACATTTGTTTATTGCTGGCTGATTAACTACAACCCAATATATCTACTAATGGTATCTTTTCTCCTGTGTGGTGGTATTAACCTTTCTTTGCCCTTGCTTTTATTCCTCTTTTTAGCCACTCGATAACATTGTCCAGAGAAACTGATACTGTGTATAGAGGAAGCATTCATTCCAATCGGAAGTGAAGAGGACAGAGGGAAGGGAGACATGCTGAAAGACTCTTTTGCCTGGCTTTTACTGCAAGTCAAAGCTGAAGGAGGTCTTCTAGAGTGGCTCCACTCACACCTGCTCTGATGGTTCTTCCCTGTTGCACTCCTATCTGATGTCTGCCTGACAGTCTGTGTTTCTGATTCCGTTTAGGTCTCTTCTGGATCTCATTTCCATCATTTTATGAAGGAGAGATATTTTGTGAAATACCTGTTGCTGGAAGTGTTTAAGAGCAGGTAAGATGCATTTCTATCAGGAAAGATGTAAGTACAGTGGAAGGTGCAGGAATGATGGGTTTAGAAAACCTTCTGATTTCATGATTTGGTGATTCGACCTGATTTGATGCATATTGGCTCCCTTATCACTTAGATACTCTTCAATCGTTTCCTAAGCTAAGGGTCTGAAGAGAGCATTTGTTATTTATCAGGGATTAAGTTAGACTTTAGCCCAGGGTGCTTGNAGAAAGCAAAGGCCATTAGTTTCATATGTAGCTTCTGTCTTAGTGAATTATTGTGTAGTGGTCTTTTTATTTCTATAATTTTAATTCAATTTGCATCTGTTAATGGAAAAAAAAATTCCAAGTCCTTGTGAGTGTATACACTCCTAGTGTAAGTTGTTAGTAATTTGAATTAAAAAAAATCAGAAAGTGTTTCATTTGCAGGGTTATGCATGCAGCATTTTTTTTTTATCAGTACTTTTCTTTATACAAGAGGAAGATGTTCATCAGAGTTCTCATGGTGTTTTTTGATACACTTAATTATTCCTCACACAAAGGTGGTATCAGCATTCTGATCTGGAGCATCAGACTGGTCCCACAGAGGCTTGTTCTGTTCCTGTACTGAGGTTGCCGACTTCAGTGGAAACTCTGTAATAGGTGTTGGATTTCCTCACTATGAACCACTTCCAGGCGCAGTCCAGGTTTATCTTTTAGAGAAGGTAATCAATTAAACAAACAAGGCACATGTACTGGGAAAATTGAGTATCTTGTTAGTTCAGTGGACAGAGATTATGAGAACTTCATCCCAAACACCAATTCACAGGTGGAATTACATGGGAAGAAGGTGGACAGCCCATGTCATTCCTTGTACTTCATACAGACTTGCACATTCCATGACGTCTTGTCCATCACAGATTTTTTCCTTCATGCCAGAAGACAAAACATCATTTGTATCACAGAAATACATCACTTAAATATTTTCATTATTTTTATAGGAAGGAAATGTTTTACCTTTTCCTGCAGAGCAGATTTCTCTTTCATTTTTATTCATACAACAATAGATATAGTAAAGTCAGTCACTATATTTAAAAATGAAACACAACTCTTTCTTCAAAATGCTCAGCCTTTGGGTGAGATGCACGTGCGTGTACATAGCTTGATAAATTAGGTTGAGATACATAGGCATAAATTTTAACTTCTGTTATCCTCTTGATCCTCTCTGGTCTTCCTTCACTCGCTCCTGAGGCCACGTCACCTTTCTGATCCTCTTCTCATAATTTCTGTGGCTTTGCTATCCTGTATTCCTTCCTTATGAACTGGAAGCAAAAGATTTGCACAGATTGTTTCTTGTGCTGAAGGACTCCATGAGGTGCCTGCATGCCATACTTCTTCTTACAAAGGATTAAGTGGCCAGTTCAGTGATGCCTTTTTGTATGGGGATGAATATAGGACTCATACACCCCACCACTGAAATAATTAGGAGTTGAGCACAAGTAGGATTGAATTTGACCAGCATTCTCTGTGCAGGTTTGCATGACCATGTCAAATAAGACAATGTTGTTTTAGCAGGGCTATTTACGCTGCCCTTGAAATGCAGTTGAAAAAAGGATTAGAGTGGTGTCCATAGTGCATTCTCACTTTCTACACAAATCTGTATTTCATTCATACAGGGGACCTGGATGACAGGAAAAGGGAAACTTTTTGAAACTTGAAAGGAAACTTTTTTTTTTAATAATAACTTTGAAGCTAGAGTGGATGACAACGTAAGAGACAAGGATGAAAGAACAAGAGCAAATACTTTACCTTGAAACAAAAAACCTAAATGTGTGATTGAAGTGACCATGAATTGCCATCATTAGTATATTGCTGACACAATACTGATCCCAAAATTCCTTTAAAAATCTTTCACCATTTGACTGATTGTGGTGCTAATAATAGGATGATGCTGCAATTTTATTGTCAGGGTTGTTCTTGGACTTGACATTGTCTTTATCAATCTGTTAATGAAAATAATGCTTATGTAAGGCTTTACTATGAACTCCTGGTTCAGAGCCAGAGAGGGTGGCAATGATATTCTGTAGTATAACATGTTACGGAACAGTTTTGTCTAGTTTCTTTTGTACGTGGGCACTGGAGAGAGAAAGATTTGGGTAGCAGAATCTTTATATTTTTTAAAAGCTGTTCTGAAGCAAGCACTGAGTCCCCCCAAATTGTCTCTCAAGTTTGAAAAACACCAGCATTAAAAAACTGAAACAAAGCTAGGAAGTCCAATGCTTGGTATAATTCCATTGTCTTTTTCAAACTGAAGGTTCCTTTCTATGTCTTTAAAATATAAACATGTATCAGTCTTTGCAGCTATGCCTGTGCTTGCAAAATCTTGGGAGGAAAGCAAATAGATTGCTGTTAAATTCCTAATCTGTGTTAGTGCTAGGTGTGTTATGTGTTATGTTTCTCAAAATAAGTCAAAGCTCCAAGTTATATGCCCTCATAAGCATTATTTCCTGGATGACTTGAGCAGTATTTCCTGGACTTCTTAATTTTTTTTTTTTAATCCTAAGTTTAGGCACATTATACCAATATTTTGTTCCCTGCTTCTGTAGGAACTGGAAGGATTAGAAAAGGCATGTGCTTATGGTGCTGTACTATTTGTCCCTGCCAGATGATTCCCAAAGTCGTCTTCTGGGAGAGTGGAGCTATGTTTCAACTGCTTTGCAGGCAGATTGTAAACTGGCAATCTAGGTCATTGTAAATACAAAATAAAACAGCTGCCAATAAAACTGAAGTATAATTCAGTATTCCCAGTACATGCAAGCAAAGAAACAAATCCAAGATACTTGGACTGACAGCTGACAATTCCCTTCTCAATTTATGGTGCTGTGTTCTTCCACTCACTGAACAATCTCAGGTGTTGCAAGGACAAGGAAATAATACGGACATAGCGTAAGAACGTTTTGGATTCTGTGACACTTATGTTGTAAAGGACCTTACTTTGCAACTAAGCACCTGGCTTTGAGTTGATCTATTTGCAGGATAAGATATTGCCAAAGGTGACTAAGAGCAGCGAAATTAGAAATCAGATTTATTTTGAAAGAGGCATGAGGTTTGCAGTGTCATTTGGCAGCAGAAAGTACTAATACCATTCGGAGCTCCATTAACATCTGCAGGTTGTAACAGATCCGGTAGGTATTTAGCTTTTTAAAAATGAATCTCATGACCACATGAAAGAAGCTGCATTCATTTCTAGTCATGTTATCACCAGACAAAAATATAAATGCAGAGGGAGTTTAGCAAAGATAATTAAAGGTTTAGAAATACTAACCTATGTGGACTGAAAACCTTTTTAGGCATAGCTTTGTTAAATGACGGCTGAGTGGTGAAGCATGCTAAACACAAATATCTATATACACTGTTGTGCTAGCTTGCAGGTTTCCAAGCTGATTTGTGTTTTTTTTAAAACCTTCCTGCTGTGTTTCTAACATTTCATTTTGTTGGAAGGGTCTCTTGCAGGTAGATCATTATTTATTTGAAGATGGGAAAATTTAGAAGGAAGGATAGGTTGTCCCAAAAATGAACCTGCGTGTTAAACCTGTCAGGGACACCCAAAGTTGCCCATTGCCTCTCTGGCCCCGTCTATGCACAACACACAAGAAAACACACACAGGCACACAAATGTGGCCAAGGACAAAGAACAGAGTTTGCAGAATGAGAAAAGCTTAAATAAATTTAAGCCAGGTCAGCATGACTTGGAAAGTAATTCTAGACTTAAGGTGATTCATTGGCAATGCCCCGTTTCTTACAAGTTTTATTGTGAGAATAATCTATTAGTTTAAGCAGTTTGAGAAAATAAACTCAGATTTGCTATGTTCCTTTAGACGTTTTGCAGTTCTTCACTCTTTCAGCTCTTAACCTTTGACTGGAATTTGGCCCTAGTTTGTTGTTCTGCAGACATGGCCTTTAGTTTGTCAGTCCCACAAATTATATCACTAAGTGGGACTAAACATTTGCCAGTGTCATCAAACACTGCTTAATTGACCCTCTTTGCTCCAGGATTGCTGACTAAATTACAATAATAACTGTGAGGACTGATGGCATTTTTGGTGGTACAAGCTGGCAGAAAAGCAGTGTGAATAATGTATTTTGCTGTATTGTTGATGTTAGTGGTCTGGACTGTGCTTTCTACAGCCCTAGTGAATAGATTCTCAGACATTTCTCATGATAAGCATCTCATGGCAGTGCCAAATCTGAGACTTTGGTTTATTATGGTGATATTCTGCTGTCACAGTCCCAGTGGGATAATGTCATGTTCGTAATCCGACTTATAATAGGAACACAATTTTATTTATGGGTATAGCTTATAGATTTTCTGAGTATTGTAAGACATGAACTTCAGCGTTCAGTGCTTCTGATGTTTTCATTGACCTGATTCTTGCCCTGATTCTCATTAAAAATACTGCATACAAGGCGTAACTCTTTACATTTTTAGGAATAAGAATTGGTCTCACTAAAAAAGCCAAATCTATATCTTATTTTCTCTATAATACTGGACTAGAGAGAACTAAGGACCTGTTCTGACAGATTTCTGACAACAACAACAAAGAAATGTGGTGACATGCTAATGGACGTCATTGGAGTCAGTTCTAGTTGCATTAATCTGAGAGAAGGCCCAGAAATTCTGTTTGTTTGTTTTTTTAAAAAAAAACCTATATTTTGAGCAGAGTTCATTGTCTCTTAGACAGTTTTAGTCATTTTACTTGCCAAGTTTCTCTCACAGCTGGATTAAGATAAAGTTTAACAATTTTCTTTCCTACTCTCCCTCAGATCAGTCATGAGCCTGTGGGAGATGTACACAGCTTTGGAGCACAGCCTGAATCTGTTCAAACCCAGGCATGGCTCATGTTAATGCTTCTTTGATTAAAACTGTATTCAGGCACAATGGCACACACATTTGTAAAACAGGGAAAAGGTAAACAGTTACAGCCTTATACATTTTACACCATATAATCCTAGAGCTTTGAAAGGGACATCATATAATCAACTTTGGTCAAATAAATTGGTAGCATTTAAATGTAAAGAGTCCAGCATTGCTTACGGAAAAATAGGAATTATGAGGAAGCTCTGGAGGGAGAAAAAAAACCCCAAACTTTCTTCTGTAGAAAAAGACTATTTTTATTATGATTTAGTGTAGGGTAAACACCCATTCTCCTTTTGCCTTTCTTTCTCCAGTGACATCACTTGATGTTCCAGAGGCATACTGAGAAAGAAAAGAATCATTAACAAATGAGTCCTCATGAAGACCTAGCTGAAAAGATGTGTTGTTATGCCTTTTCCACTCTCCTTCATTCAGAAGTGGATCCAGACTTCACTGGAGTGAATGGAAGGATTTTTGTTGGCAACAGTTTGCTTTCAAATGAGACACTTTATAAGATGCAAAGGTTCAAATCCAATATTGTGAGTGAAATTTATTCACAATGGAAATTTTATCACTGAGTTCAGAGAGACCAGAACATTCCCATAAAGATTTCTATATATTTCTGTTAACATTGTTATTATTTCCATATACGGTTTCTTGAAATCAACAAACTATTGTTGCAAATGAAGCTCAGAAGATGCAGCTTAAGTCCATATTTATCTGTGTCACACAAGGCCTTTTCGTAAGTTTACTATGGTGATCTATGTTTAAAAGAAAAAAAAAGAGGGGAAAAAAAAAGGAAAAAAAGCAGTTCGTAGAACAGTGAGCAGAACACGAGTCTAGGGAATGAGATGTCTGATTTCTGTTCCAAACTCTGCCAGTGTGACCTTGCACAGCCACTTCTCTGTGTTTCAGCATCCATAACTATAAAATGTGAGTAATGAGGTTATAAACGCATCATTTTTATTGAGTAATGATGTTGCATGATTCTGTTTTGTGTAGTTTAATATTTGCCGGTAAAAAGCATGCAGGTAGCTAATTACATTTCAGGGTTCTTAATCCTCAGTTCATTGCAACTTCTGTATTTATTTGTATCTGCACAAAGGTGATATTAATCATTTGGAAACTGCTACAGCCAAGTTAACTAAACAGAGAAAGCCAAATGTGTAGTGCTTTTGAAGGCTGCAGGTGCAAGGCAGCACAAGGAAACGGGTTTGAAGTGTAAGAAAGTTTTTTACAACTCATCCTCTAAAACCCAACATCCACTCCAAAGCCCTCCCGCCTTATACAAGTCTATGCAGTAAAATTAATCTCCGTGCTCTTTAAGCAGTTTGTAAATCATTAAAAGAGTTTGTTATGGTTTAGACTTAGTATATTCAAATTATTCCTGTTCATTGATGTTTCATCTAGTTTTTCTTTCTACCCAATATACATAAAGAAAAGTCACTACTAGAAGGTTTCCAGTGCACATACTCTACAGGTCACTTTTTTTTTTCTTTGAAGTTACACCTTTGACTTTGAAAACAAGTCACAATGAAAAGGCACAATGTCTCTGAAATTATATTTGCCAATTTAGAATAAAGCTGCTGATGATAGTGTGGTAGCCAAATTGTACAGGTTCTGCCCCTATGCTGTATATTGTCTGAGTCTTTCTTTAAAATTCTAACAGAAACGAAAACTGCAAGAAACTTACGGACTTCTGCAGAAACACAGACAATAGATTTGTTTGATGCTGAATATGTTATCTATATGAAAACAAAATGCTGTGCCCATTGTAGTAATTTTTCAAATGTGTACTCCTCACTGAAAATTGAAAGTGTCAAAGTGTGTTTCAGAATGATTTTGTGGTGCGGTAATTAAGAAAAGAGAGGTTGCCTTTTCCTCCAATTAAAAACTTTGTTAGCACACTTATCACCAAAGCAATTGTGATAGTAAATTTGGCTACATTTTTTTTTGTGTTCCAAATTACAAAATTATTCTGAAATATGTTAAAAACATTTAATAGAAGTTTCACATGAAATTGCTTTAATGACATTTGTAAAATGTTCAGTATATTTCTCTGAAAATTGTGCTTCATCTTCTCTGTTTCTTCTATTCATTACTAGATACCTGTGGAGTTTAATAGAAATATATCTTATGTCAACCTTACTCTTAACAGGGAGTGTTCTAAGTCTTTTTTTTATCTCTGTTGCACGTCATATTTCATAATTCTTTATAGGAAACAAATACATGGATTGTGTTTATCATCGAAAAACCCTCATAGTTTCTATCTAAATTGCTGGTGCAGCCTTTTTGAAGTGATGCTGGATGTTTAAATGTCTCCTTACTAGTGGCCAGATACAGAGTTTGAGAGATGGCTTGGTCTAACTCACTTTGCAATCCTGAGGTGGTCTTAGATATCGCTATTTTGAAAGCTGCAAAACCTGCAAGAGATCTCAGTGGATCTCTTGGTGGCAAGCACTGGAGGAGCTCTGCTAAGCTTGTCTCAGCATATTTTATAACAATGATATTTCTAATTCTGTAAAGTCTTAGCTTTAAACTATTCCAGCTCTCTTTCTCATCCATTTTAGTCATTCTTTAACTAGAAGTCTTTGATTTTAGGCATTTAATCACAGTTTTGCCTCAGGCAAGCCTTGTGTCTTCCCATGAATGGCCATTTGTTTCTGCATTTCTAAAGAGCATGGTAATAAGGAAGCCAGAGAGTTTTAAACATATTAAAAGATGTCTTTGTAAGGTCCCATACAGTATGCAATTCCTTCATTTATATAAATGGGAATGTTCAGTTTTTGAGACTTTTCCATTGATGTGTACAACCCACGGAGATGGACTGCTGGGCGTTAGGAGCTGACAATGCCATCAGTACTGCAGTGACGGCCTAAAGAGGTAAGCTTTCTAGGTAAAATACAACTTTTATTAGGTCAATTGACTAATGTCCGTGTGCCTGAGATCCAGTACATATTTTTCAGCTTTATCAATTGATCTAATATAAGCTATTGCCCCTGCCGTGCCCCTTTTTTTGTGTGTTGTGCATTCATCTCAAGGACAGTAGTTTATCCACACATTTTTATACGGAGATTTACTTTTATGATGATTTTTACAGATTTTCAGAGTAGAGGTTTAAAGGGAATGGAGAGATCAGAAGGTACTGTAATTACAGCGATCACAGGTACTGTAAAGAAAAAACCAACCCCGAAACAACCACTATTATATGTATTAAATAGCACATCAAAAATCCAACAGAGATTGAAGATCTGTTGTACTAACAACTTCATAGATATAGATAATTTCTGCTTCAAAGGAATTACATGCAGCAGGCAAAGTTGCAAATGTAAACTTCGTTTTCTCAAAGTTGCACAGGTCAGATTGATGGCGAGGTGAGGAGGTGCCATGAAGTCTCCTGGCTACCGGCTGAGCAGTCAATGCACTAAACCAATAATTCACAAGATTGAAAATAATTACTTCTAGAAAAACAGTTTGTTGCATGTAAACAAAAGTTTACTGCGATGCAGTTTAATATTATAATTTTGACTGCCTGTTTCTTGTTCTCTGCTTTTGTAATGACGAAGGTTTCTCACTTTTTGGCGATTGTGGCTTTAGTTAAATTTTAACAGATTACGTTAAAATACCTCAGCTATTTTAAGTTGAAACCCTAAAAGGCCTTCATGATGAGGCAGGTATGTATTTTATGGAGAAATGCAAGAACAGAAATTTTCTGGATATAGTTTTATGTAGAAAATATTAAGGATTAGCATGGTGCATAAAAGGAAAGTTCATAACCAAAAGCGGACTTTCTTGTCCTGCATTGTTAAAGCACATGACGCCATCATCCAGCACTTGTCAAGATTTCCTTAGGTAAATGCAAATGTAATATATTGATTTTTATCAAAAAGACCGGGGCCCTGTTTGGGCAGCGGGCGGCCGCCCTGTGTGTGAGGCGGCCATGACCTGCCCCGGGCCCGCTGCAGCCAAGGCCAGCCGGCTCTGTAATGGTTGAACACGGCCCGCCTCCCGCCACGGCTTCAGCCAATCAGAGGAGCCGACGTGGCACCTCTGCCCGGGTTTGTTCAGGAGAGGGCTGCCGCTGCTGAGGCAGGAGGCACGTGAGGAGGCACGGAAGAAGGACATGTGAGGAAAAAAAGTGAAGGAGCTTGTCTGGAGAAAGGAAAGGGAGGGGGCACATGAAGGGGGTGTTGGGGATGCGGCTGGAGCTGCAGCCTGGGAGGGAGGTGCTCTGTGCTGGCCTAGGGGGGGGGACTTGGGCAGCTTGAAAAAGGAGCCCTTTCAGGTCTCCCCAGTTACAGTGATCAAGCAGACCTCAGAAACGGGAGTGCCAGTCCTCAGAGCGTGACTGCTTTACTCATTGTGAAATTAAATGGACACCTACAGCTGCTGCCACAGGGAGGTGTCGCTGCAGTGGCTACAGCCGTGCTGGGAAACTGGAGCAGCTGGGATACAGTTGACGGCTCAAAGGAGAGCATTGCTGAGGGATAGGCAGGCCTGGGCCACTTGTAAACACTGCCCTATGCAAAGGAGGGTGGCTTCGGGATCAGCTGGTGGAGGTATCTGTGGAGCAATGGTCCGATCCAGTTTATCCTGCAAACGAGATGCCCCTGTGGAGGGACTGGGAAAAAGGAGGTAGTCAACTGCGGTTGGTTGGACTGCGGGAGTGTGTTTATAAGCAAGGGGGAAAGGACACTGGAAAGGTGGTGATCACTAATGCCATGTCTGGGCAGCTGGGCACAGTTACTGGTGCCACTCAGGTATCACCTGATAAGATGGTGGGACGTCCTATTGATCAAGGAATGATGTATATGTACCATAATGGGGTGAGCACATGGAAGACAGGTGTGAGATTAGCAGCATGGCCAAGGATGAAGCAAGGAGTTCAGTGGTATGGTCATCCTTGAAAAACGTGTCAAGAAGGGCTGAAAATTTTCCATGCTCCTGCACCAGGAGTTACGGATGTTCCTGAACAAAAAGGGTGAAGATATGATGAAGGGAACTAATAACTCTGTTTTGAATTTCTAGCCATATTGAGAAACCATTTCCAGTTGCTTCCAACACGTTCTGGATTCAACTCATGATCTTAATGATGAAGGATGCCACGTCCCATTAGCAATCTTTTGAGCCATACTGTTCTCCTGAGAGCCTGTTTCAGTAAGTTGGTTGATGTTTCTGTGTGATGCATACAAAATATATTTTACAATTAAAGTATTTTTTTCCATTCATCATTTAAATCAAATTACAAGGCACTTGAACATTGAATAATTTATATTCCCCAAAAAGATGTTAGGATATTAAATAGCAGGAATAATGTTAGGTTTACTAAATTGTTGCAGACGACTCTTTTCTATCTTTGGTACTGCCTCAAACTCTTCATTCCTATCAAATAATTGTTTCCATCTTTGGCTTGATTGTAGGGTTATTTCAAAGGGGTTTTTTTTTTTGTTTGTTTCTTTTATTTTGTAATGTTTACTGGGCAAATCTTTTCAGTTCAGGCGTTCCCCAGCTGGCTCATCCAGTCACCGAATTCTGTGAAAGAAGGATCTTTTTAAAACCATGTGCCTGTGTGTTCTCTGCATTTGGAGACAAAGGCACAACTCTTTTCCCAGATCCATATTTCCCTCCCTGCAAAGGGCTGCATATTGCCTCAGTGCCTGGCTGTATTGCCTAGTGATGGAGCTTTGAGTTGGGATGCTGACTATATGAGCATAATAGCAAAAATGCTATATTTGTTTTTGCCCTGGAATTTTGGCAGAATGATTTCAGGACCCCCCAGACTGTTTCAAGGCCGAGGCAGTATGCATGGGAATGGGAATTTGCCCTTGAGAGAGTTGCATTCATCAATAGAATTGTGTAGACACAGTTGTTGCAATCCAAAAGGAAAATGGGGAAAGAAAATTTCATTGTGATCAGGCAAGTTAATGCTCTGTTTGAGGGAAGAGTTAAAACTGTAATGCAGGGGTCATATATAAACCTTACTTGCCTAAGAACCACTGAGATGAAGAAAAGGAAGCACTTGGAGGATGATAACAAGGATGTTATGATGGGTAACATGACATTTAAGTGCCAATGGAATGGGCAATTCTGTAAGCCCTCAGGAAGGCAAGTGTTGCTGAAACATGACGATTTATTGAATGAATTTCCTAACACACTTGTTACCATATTTTTTCCCTGCAGTACCACAGTGAATTCTGTCCTGTCTTTTGGCACAAAGATAAAGGGAAGAGAATGTCATCCAGCAGCAGGGTGCCAGAGCCTGGAGTCTGTCTGTTCCCAAATGAGGAGGGTGAAGAAGTAGCTTGCTTGTCTCTGCAGAATAAGGAGAACTCCACAGAAGATGGAAGGTCCAGATTGACCAATATTGTCGAAGGGACTTATGGTAAGGTTTAAATTGTCTCACTTAAAAAGATTGGAAGGGGTACCAGGAGGAATATGTGTGAGGGGGAAAAATTATTTTCCTCTTGTGGAAGGTAGGTGGGGTAGGATATTTTTTACATGGAGGGAGATGGAAGAGGGGAATAATCAGGGTAAAGAAATAACATGGCTTGATTTGTAATGGTGACTTCTAAGTGGACATTTTGATTCCTGATTTCAGGTGAATCAAATCAGGATGTCATAGATGTGAAAACAGTGAATCATATAATCGTTTAGGCTGGAAAAGACCTTTAAGATCATCAAGTCCAACCGTTAACCTAGCACTGCCAAGTCTACCACTAAACCATGTTCCTAAAATACATACAAACCAAACTGAAAAATATTGTAATTTTGACCCCGTCCTGCCCAACACTGCCTGTTTTGTTTTATAGCAAAATTATATTGGTGGGTACTGGGCATGATCCTGAAGGCTGGCATCTGGTTCACTTGCTTGAACAGCTTTGGGAACCGCTACAATGCTGTATTTGTAATGCAGGCTAACCTCAGTCCATACTAAAAAGTGACCACATAAATCAGCTGTGTTTCTCATATCAATCAATGCCTTATAGTCATACAGCTGCGGAACGCAGTATTGAAATAAATAGTAACCAATCCAATTAAACTGCAGTTTGTACTTACTGTTATATTGCATGGTTTGTCTGTGTCTAGCTACATCAGGTGACATCAATCCAGAGTCCAGTAGGTGACCTACCTAGACACTCTATGTACTGGAGGTAATAAAAATTATGGTGGAAATTAAACGCTGGTTCAGGGAGGATAATTACTTGAGCTCATAAGTGAAAACAGTCTCTGTGTTTTCTTCAACACAGTATAGGAAACCTTAGCTGTTGAGACACGAGGGTTTCTGTGTCTTCTACCAAAGCACTCCTAACTGCTGTCATGTAGAAGATTCATGCTAAATCTGGCTTTCTGGGCTGGAAAGGGAAAACTGCACCATTTCAGCTCCGAAGAGTTCCATCTTTTTCCCCAAAATTATGCCTGAATGAATTTGATCACTAAAGACAGAATATGGTATTTTCTATGTAAAAGCAATAAATAAGGGGTATGTGAAGTCTTTTTTGGCTGCAATGCAACAGGAACATCTTGTCTAAACTAACTAAGACTTGAAATCCTTTGGAAAGAAATGTAGGATTTATGGATGCTTATCTAAACCAAACAAAATCTTTGCACGTTTATACAGCAACATGCAGGAACATTGAATTAACTCAGGTGATAAAGTCTATTTCTAATGGTTTGCCTAAAGATTCTGGTTGTAAATTTTCCAGTGAAATGGAATCTTATGACAAAATAGCTATTTTTCATCCCAAAATGTTACAGAAAATACCTTAGTTTCAGCAAGTTTCAGCCTGACCAGTTGTAATTTAACGTAAGAGACTTCCATGGGTGTCCATATCCCCTGATGTGGTGCTAGAGTAGTTAATATTAGTATTAATTGCTCCAGGTTATGGCTTTAGGCACTGCTGATTAATACTCCAGTGATATGACTTAAACCAAGGCTAAAACACTTTGTGCCCGGTACCTGTAAACTGATCCAATTTCATTCATCTCAGTAACTGGATGAAGTTACACTGTCGCTTTTAGTGCTGGATCTAGTCTTTTATGTGTTTTTAAACTGCTAGGTATCTGCTAGCTAGAAAGGAAGAGCTCAATGAAAAAAAGAGATGACCACAAAGAGGGACCTTGTGGAGATGATAGCAGAGAAATATTTGCTTGAGCATGAAACAGTGAACCAAGACTGAATCCCAGGACCTTCATTACTTTGCAGTGAGTCACTTAACCTCTCCATGTTACAGGGTTTTTTTAATAAAATCAAGCTAATGACCTGCCTGAAAGAGGAGTTATGAGACTAATTAATTAATGTTTGCAAAGTACTTCAAAATTGTAAAGTGCAGTAATAACTACTGAGTATCGTTACTACCTTTTTTGAGGCAGATACAGTGTGAGCACTACCTGCTGTTGTAAATTGGTATGGAGGATTGTTTTCTGTTTCAGGCTTTCCTGCCTGATTTCACTGATTGCCTCAGTCTCTGTTGTAGCAACCTAAAAAGAAACAAAACATACCAGAAAGCTAAACCCTTGGCTGCCTGCCCCTGTCACACTCTTCTTGTGTACATTCCCAGTTACAGGGATGGTCTGACCCAAACTATGTCCTTCACTGAAGTTGCCTAGAAAAAAGTGTTTTCGTTTATGTTCAGCAAACTTTCATGGAATTTTCCTGTTTCAGATGTCGTCTCAATCACCCTACCTTTTCCTCTTCATTTATTTCTATCATTTGGTGTTACATGCCAGCAGGTTGCTTCTTCAAAAATTGCAGGCACAATAAGACAGATGTGCCAAACGCAAAGATATTAAGAGACCAGTTTCCATAGCAATTGTAACCATGGTCTAAGATCTTCATTCCTGGGTTTGGAGTTACGTTGTAACAGCTGAGCAGAGAGAAGATGCTAGACCTTGGTGAATGAGTACTTGACAACGTACTGGCTGCCATCTTGTCCCACATCAGTTTGAATGGAGGTGACCAAGTTCACATTTCTGCATTTTCTGCTACTTTTTATGTCATTCATTCCATTTCCATAATACAGCTCCAAAAAGGGTATGTCATGAAGACTGGCTAAGGAAAGTCGTTAAGAGCTTGGATAAATATTCCATATATCATTGTATATAATATGAGTCATACATATAGCATATATAGATAATATAATATAGAATAATATATCATATATACACACCGTATAGGTAGAATGTAATCTATAACTATATATATTATTTATATATTGCACCACATTAATGTATGAAATACATGTTAGATTACCTAGAAGAGTACTAGTTCAGAATTGAGGGCTTCAGGGCTTCATCTGGAAAAAGAAAACAATATACAAGCTTTTCTGACATATTTTTATGTTTATTTGCATTATAAACTCTTTGTGGCATTGATTCTGAAATTGTCTCTATAGAAGTATGCTTGCATACATCCACCTTCTATCATGTGGATGTTACATAAATAAAAATATGAATAGATAAATGTAGCACCCTCTTCACTGTAGCCAAGTCTGGGAGTAGACGAATAGTTAATTCAATTTAACTTGCTTTCATGAACTTCTTGTTCATTTACATTAGTTGCTTGTACTGACCTGGCCTAACCTACTTAGGTGGAACTGCAGAAATTAAAGGCCAACAGCATCCTGACTTGTATCAGGAAGTCTTGTCACACACTAAGAAGACTTGCTCAATGGTTTATGTCTAAAGGATTATATATGTGCAATCAATCCTTTATATCACTTAGCTAGATTTCAAAGTTTTGCATGCTATTAGTCACTCACCAAGGATCTGTTGTGGCAAGGTATCTCAGCCTTGAGGAGTAACCTTGAGAGGTGTCCCTACTCAAGGGGAGATCTTGGCGTGCAGCCCACTGCCGTGCAGAAGAGCTCAAAGGGCTNCGCCACTGGTGGTTATTGCCTGAGCAGGGTTATGGGAGATAAAGGTTGCGGGAAGGGGAGGGAGGAGGAAGGGAGAAGCACACTGTCACCACTCTAGAGATGTGGTTTAATCAGGTTGCCACTTTATTAACTTAGCTCAGTAGGGAATTATGCAGCAATAACTCATGCAGTGTTAATTCTCATCCTTCTTCACCTTCATATATTTATTTGAAGGCTTCTGTCATTGCTCTTGAATTTGATTTGTGCTAGTTGGTCTCGATATTTCAGGAACGATATTTCAGGAACAGGTTTAGTTCT
>WAAD01036202.1:24740-65695 GCA_013389945.1 Fregata magnificens | reverse complement strand
TTTTTTTTGTGTGTGCATGTGTGTGCTTCTGGACTTCTTTTCCAGTCACTGTAAATGTAAACACTGGGAATCTGGTCATGGAGATTTTATTTTGAGTAAGACCGCTCAGCATGACCAGGAGCTCTGGAAAAGGTTGCCAGAGCCATTTAGAACACAAAGAACTGATGGAAGCCATTATATGTATTATGAAATTTTACTCAGTTATATAAACTGAAAAATTAACTTAAGAATGTTCTAAGGTACTCAAAGTGGGCAGGAGAGGGAGCACATGTTGCAGCAAAGCCCAACATCCTTAAGAGTTCTGTGTTTTCTTATCTGGAGTTAGAATGGGTCCTGTTTTGTATCAAGCATAAGTCTCCATGTATTATTACCTTAACTGTGATTCTGATCAATTCCATGATAACTTTAAGAGAATAGAGATTGAGTGGCTTCTGTAACTAGGCCAGAACTAAATAATTACTATTTTGTATTTTACTTTTGTATTCTATCTCTTTTGGACTTGTATCCAATCCAAAAATAAAAAGGAGAGTGGAAAAAAATACTTAGTGTGTTTCATCAGATATCTCAAAAATACTTTTTTAATCTCAGAATACCTTTGTGCAGCATTTAAGGAACAAACCTATTATTACTAACTTCTTATTTAACCATATTCTGTGTGATAGTAGGCTATTTTCTCCAAGTATCAGTGTGTAGAGCCCCATGAATAGATGCATAAACCAGTTTCGTTTTATACTGAAGTACGCTTCTAGCCATTTTGGCTTCTGAGTGACAGTGGCAGCCTTCATGCCCTGTAGGATCAAAAACCAGAAAGCAAATACGGTAAGACTGATAATAATATTTATGACTCTCAGGTTTAGAGTCACTCTCTTCATTTTTGTAAAGCAGGGAAATTCTCACTGGAGGCTTGCTTGTTTAGCCCCTTGTGTATGGTTGAGGTTTCTAAAAGGTTTATAGAGCTTCTAAATAAATATTTGTAAAAGGAGTACTAATGCTTGGAGAGAGCAGTGTTGAAAAGCTAGTGATATGACAGCTTAACTGAATACACAGTAATTATAAATCTTATTTCCAAGACTTTTAGTCACAGAGATGGCTACTCTGCTGGGGAAAAAAAAAAAAGACGACACTTTTTTTTCAAATATTTTAGGTACGGCAGAGTCTTTAGTTTCAGGAAACAAGACTTCTCCATTGAAGCACATCATAGACTGTTAGTGAGTTTTTCTGTTAGTCAAAAAAAATTGCAAATGAAGAGCATGATGAGGTGCAAAGAGAGTTGGCAGAGAACTGATATAGGCTTTAGTAAGCAAAGCTCACAAGTACTATAAATGTATATCATCCTTTGTGNTCTGAGTACTTCCATACCTTCAGTAATGCAAATTCTTGGCCAGGGTCTGGATTCTAAAAACAAGCATCAGAGGTGTTTCTTACTTCATAGCCTGGAATGATTTCCAGAATTTGGCACTTGGGAGGCAGTACCTCGGAAAGGGAGAGAGCTCCGCTGTGTTGTATAATTGATTCATTCAACTTATCAGGTTCATGTTATTTTGATGGCTGCTCTTTTTTTTCATGTAACTCTGGACACAGATGATTAGCCAAAGCATATACTTGAAGACTGCAGTAATCCGAGGGTGTTGGCTCTTCTTTCCTCTGCCAGCAATATAGGAAACTAACAAGTAGATGGCATTCTACCTCTATTTTTAAATTAAGAAACAACTGCTTAGGATGTCATATAGTCTATTCCTTTCATTTGTTATGTTACATTGTTANAAATATCTGAAAGTAATCAATGGGGCTTAAAGCTGAAAAGGAGAAAAAGGACTAATCTTTTTTGGCTGTGGTTTGCATCTTTAGGTTTAGCATCAAGGAAAGAATCTTTCCCTCCAAAAGTCAAAGGAAAATGTGAACTAAAATGAGCGCATAAGTTTATCAGAAGGATTCATTTAACAGTAGCTGAGTCTAGTTGTGTTTCAAATAGAGATGGATAAGAGAAAAAGCCAAAACATATTTGAGATATTGAAAAAATTGCTATCATGATGTGGAGAAAAGTCAAATACAGTTTGTGTTTAAGTTTCACTTTTCAAGTGTTTGTTGCTTTATTTGAAAATGCTTTATTTATTTTAGTTAGTTAATTAGTTATAATATAGTTTTCTAGATATTTTTCCTGTTGAAAAATTCTTGGTCATTTGTGTATGTTAGTTAATAAAATAGCTGTTTTGAAAAATTTCATGATCTGTTTCAGAAAATTCCATCCTAGTTCCTAATAGCTACCCAATACTTGCAGTTTTTACTTCCTTTCTTTATCTTTCCTTTACCTTCTCTCCTTTTATGAGTTTATTCAATATTTCTCAAGAGGCTATTTCTTTATTCATGATCATATATTTATTTCTCTTGTACCGGAACTAGAACTCTCACACCAGGACAAAGGGAAATTAAACCTGGAAGAAATGTGAGTAGTGGAATCCAGGTGCCTTCAGGCAGGCATGCCATGTGATCTCATTCAACTGTCAAATTTCACCTTAAAACTTGCTTCTCAAACTTTCCCTGCTACTCCTATTTGTAATTTTAAGTGCTGTTTGCCATTGTTGTTGACCTGTAAAGATTTTGACAGAGAACTGTATGTATTTAGCAAGTTGTACCCATCTTTTTTGTATCCCTGCTACTCTAGTCATCTTTGCTTCAGGCTAATTCAGCCTAGTGCACATGAGGGAAGTTGCTGCATGTTTTCTTACTAGAAGATAAAACATGTAAGGTATGCAAACTGATCTGGATCCCAAAGTTGCTGATGTTACTAGTGCGGTCACATTAGTAACACAAACTGACATGAGAGGAGACTGTATGTTATGTAGCCTAAAATACAATTGCACGCTCAAGGCATAATGGATCTGGCTGGCTGGCAGTCAAATGTGTTTGTGCAGTTTAGGTAGTTCAAGTGGGTGTGGGGCCAGGTACTTCCTCTATGAACTTCTCATTTTGCACATCTGCTCTGATTCTCAAGCTGTTGAACACGGGATGGCCTGGTTCTGTGAGGAATGTTAAATCCCTGAGCAGATCCTAATTCAGATATTCTTAAAAACTGGCATTTGTCTTAAGCAGTTGGTTCTAATATTTGGTCCTGAGCATTTTTTTTTTTTTTAAAGTGCAGAGAACACTGCTAGAGTCATCGCTATCTCTAACACCAGGATGGACTTCAAGTTTGCTGGCTGTGTACAGTAGAAATCACAAAGTAGCTTCTGCCTATTCACTGGGAAAGTGAATGGACGGTTGGCCAAACTGTGTAATTAATATTTCCAGCTGAACTGACCCACGAGGCTTGACTTATAGGTTAATGATGAGATATATATGTAAGCATATAGACATAAAGTTGTTTGCTTCTTTAAAAACCTTTCTTCTACACAAGCAGCACAGTGGTTAACTGTAAACAGTTTCCATGTCTCCTAAATAGTAAAGCACTTTTTATTTTTTCTGCAAAGCTTTACCCTCCGTTCAAGGAATTAGCAAGGGCAGATGACTGAAGGTTCAGGGTTGCTGGGGTTTATTTGAAATTTGATAGGAAAAAGTCATTTAGTTATTGAAGTGAATTTTGCACCAGATAAATGTCTCATGCACCTTGCAGTACTTCATGTGCCTGACCAAGAAACAAGTCAAAGCCTTTCTTATAAGAGAGCATTTATTGGGTTTGTTTCTCCACTTTTGGGGAAGAAAGGGGGAAAAAAAAGATGGTGCTGTGTTATAATACTCTAATACTTTGCTCCACACGTGCTGCCAATACCATGCCCTCTATGACACCTTGGAATAGAAACTTGAGCTTAAATGTTCCCAAGTTGTCCGAGTTCAAACTCTTACCTTGCCAAAAGGGTTTCAGTAGTGTGTGATGGGTCAAGGACCCGACTGTATCTGAGGGGTGCTGCAGTGTGGCTAGATGATGCTGGTTGCTATTATCAGCTAACTCTTGCAGAGAACACTTCCATCCTCTAACCCAATCAGTTCACCTCCCCAACCCATTTATTTTGGCTTTAGATTAATAATGTTCTCATTTTTAATAATCAATACCATTTGAGAGAGCAAATCTAAAGTTAGCAAATCAGGTAAGAGTTATGGGTTGCAGTCTTTTTTTTCACAAAGCAGCCTGCTTTCATTTGAAAGGAAAAAAGGTTTCTTCTTTGAATATCATCAAAGTATAAATCTGTGAATGCCAAGAGAAGCGTGAAAAGACAAAAAGTGCAGCACAAAGGCAATCTTACGGAGTGTTGAAATTCCAGACTGCTTAAGCATAACATGGAGACTTATTTAATTAGTGTCAGAAAATAACTTGGGATGAATTATTTTCAGCCAACTCCTATTTACTTTTCATTATTTCCTTAAGATTTAAGTTGTTATGCATACTTTGAAGAAAAAAAACAATTTAGAAGCTCTAAATATTAAGCACTATACAATGTGTAACAATATTTGCTATAAGTATATGGCACTTGATTATGCTTTTAAACATACAGGAAAAGTTATTACATTTCACCAGAAAATTTGAAGTTATGTTTCCTTTTCATATTTCTTCATAGGCATGCCCAAGGTTGTTTTTGTACCTTTCATTTGCATTACATTAATGTCTAGGACTCCTATATGTTAGATATTGCAGTCATATGTGTGTGTATGGGATATGGCCATAATGGCAGTTCTCAGCTCAGAGAATTTGCTGTCTCTTGTATCTGACAAGACATAGCAAGACAGTAGCAAGAGTAAAGGAAGAACAGAAAAATTAAGACCAAGGTCCATATATAGCTCATCTTGTGTGATCCATCACTACTTAGACTCCCTTTTTAATGCGAAGAAACAGCGAGTTCTCACAAAAGCCAACACGTGAGTGCTGAACAGCTTGCTGATAAGAATGCAATGGTAATTCTTGAACCCCAATCCTTACTCTGTTCAAGTGGACGGTCTATAGCTAAGGTCTTCCTCAGGGTGCTTTCAGATACGAGCCTCCTCCTGAAATTTAAATGCTTTTAAGTATTAAGTATTAATAAAAGCCATAGTTTGAACCAGTTAATTCTTATAACTATATTTAATGATACTTATTAGATTTTGTAATCTTTATTTTCCACTTAACATCTGTTAAGCCACACATTTTCTGTGCCTTATCTGTATATGGATTTTACAGAACAGGTGTCAACTGCAGACTGTCAGGGTCATGACTTGCTGGAGCTGTGAGAGAGGAAGAGATAAAGTCCAAGGCAGTCTCAAGGAGCAGAATCACCTCTGGAACATGTATCTGTGTAAAGCTTTAGCCACCTGATCCACAACCTTTCTGAACTTTCATGTAAAATTGAATTTAAAAAAGATGGGAAATGTAAAGGTGAGTGCTTAATCCCACCACCATTGTAATCAATGACAAAATGAAATTGTAATCAGGCCCCAAACCATATTCAGTGCCAGTTTTGAACTTTGCTCACCTCCTGCCTGCTGGAAAAAGAGGTGCTTCAGAAATGAAGGTAAAGGTGTTCCCCTTACCTAGACTGTCCTTATTCGCTCCGTCTTGAGCAAGCAGACTGTGTCAGTTTTGATGCCTATTCTAGCCATCCTTAGCTCTAGCTGGATTCAGTCTGCTCATCACAAAGCAGGGCACAGTAAATAAACAGATACTGATTCAAGTTGCCTAGTTATTCCCAGTAGAATCTGGGGTCAACAACAATTTTTTCTTTAGGCCATAGATGTGGCCTAAAGTATCTGACTTTTCTCTAGGGCTCTGAACTGATTAACCCATCCACGAAAGATTGAAATTTATGGACCTTTTGAGTAATTTTCTGTGGGACCGTGCCTTTCATAACATTGCTAACTGTAATAGGAAAAAAATAACTGTTAGAAAAAATAACCTTACTCTTTTAAAATAAAAAAAAAAAGAAGTTAAACTTTGCTTTTTCGTGGACAAGATTTCCTTGATATTCTTTCCTTTTTGAGATTTGCTTGCCAGAAAGATGACTGCAATTGAAGAGACTTGTAGTTCTTGCCTGAGGGCTTTCAAGAAACTACCTCATCTTAATGTGCATTTTTGAATAGAGGTTAAAAATGCAGTTTAAACTTAATGAATAGTGATGAAGTGTTAAAAGGCAAGGTATCTAAATGAGAAACAAAAATGTATTTGAACTATAGTCCCATAGTCTCATTAAAATCATATTAAAGTTATCTCTCTAGGAAAGATTGTCCAAACTGCATGAAGATTTGCAGCACTGATGGACACAATTGCATCTCTGAATTTGGTAGAAAATCTTTGCCTGGGTAATGAACTGCTACCATGCCCTGTTAGGAAGGGCAGATTCCAGTGCTCAGAAGTGAAGAATATGATCAGCTGTAGCTGGAAGTTGCATGATGTTTCAAGGCACAGGAGGAAACCGACTCTTCTAAGGATTTCATAAAGCATCCCTTGTCCTCCTCCTCTCTAAAGGGTGAGATTTATAGAACAGCAATGACACTGTAATATCAATAGTAAGGGAAGGGAGAAAGGAGCAGTGCAGTGTTTGGACTGTGAGAGGGTACTGTGCTATTCGAGTAGGTTAACAGCTCTTCAGCCTTCCTGGTAAATCTGTGAGTGCAGACGTATTAGTTTTACTAAGCCAGCTTTTAATATTATTAAGTGCAAGACTTTTATGAGCTTCATCAGCTGCACTGGCTCTGAAGAACCAGGTTCTTTGCTGGATGAGAGGTTTATCTGGACTGGAACTGCAGCTGGAGCACTATGCTGCTGGGTTCCATCGGCCAGAGCTTCAGCAGGTATAAAATGGGGCAACTCTTTCATAGGGGATGGTGTGTAGAAAATTGTGTCAATCTGGAAGATCTACAGCTTTCATTGCAGGGAAATAAAGAAATCATCAAAAGCAACCTAATTAAATAAGTTAATCATGCAAAGGGATTATAAAATGCTATATAATTAGTAAATAAAATTATATATTTAAGTTCAGTCTTACAGCCTGTGTCTATAAACAAATTGACTTAATATTTAAAAAAAAAAATCTAAAGCCTTATAACAATTGTTCTAGGATAAGTATGATAAAATATTCAGTAACTATCACAAACGTGATAAATTTTGGATTAAGAAATGCATGTGGTTGGTGAGTGTCAGCATTCTGGCATTGTTACAAATAGTGGCCAATTTATTTTAAACTTGTAAATCCTTAGTAGATTATTTAATATTAGCAGTAAGGAGCTCTAGGCAGAGAAATGGTGACTGCAATTTTATTAAAATAACACTCTTGTAGATTGCTTCAGTAAATCTAGAAGATCATCAAGATAAATGAAGAAATTAATTATAAAACCACAAAGGCTATATCCCCAGTGATTCAAGCTATTGTACAAAGAAGTGGTGGTACTTAAATAAAAAAGTCCACAAGTTGAAGGATTCAGTACAGTTTATTGTGAGTTATTCCCCTTTATTCAAATTCTTATCCCAGGAGTAGTCATTTCAGGGGTTATCAGTTTTGTGCGATTCCATTCTTTTCTTACACAAGTATCAGCAATTATTATAAAATGAACATTTACCAACAGTTGCAGTCATTGATATCTGAGACTGAAAAAAGAAGCAGTATATTTAATGAAAGGAAGATTGAAGTGGCTTAGATCACCTTGCAAAATAATAATAGAAAAAAAAAATCTGAGCAATAATGTCTGTACCCACATTAGTAGAGGTTGATATTCCCTATATTTGGATACTTTTTCAATGTTACAAGTTTAGGTGTATGTTCTAATGTTACATTGGAACAACAGGTACAGTTTGTGAACTCTAATAACAAAATACATGAATATAATAGTTCTTTTTTGTGCACTGAGCATCACAAATCAAACTATGTCACCTTACTTCCTCTTTCTATGTGTGCCTGTTACGATTTTGCCAAAAATACATGTGTTGCTCCAGAAATGGGACTACAATATTTAGCCAGCCTTTTAACTAGTGTGCTTTGAGTTTTGGCTATGATACTAACTCTGAAAATTTCTGGCATTTGCTCAGCTTATGTTTGACACTTAACAGCCTTACTGCAGTTACTCCATGTGCACATACTCACCCCTAATGTAACTTACTGCTCTTTCACTGGAATTCAAACTAAGTCTTTTTTCATCTCATCTGAGAAGGCTACAAGCATGCACACAGATGGTCACAGTTACCACAGCTGCTCTCATATATGCTGAATTTGCAAGCCATTGAAGTGTCTGTTTGAGCCTTCATTAGAATAATGAAGGATTAGAATCATAGAATCATAGTATCATTAAGGTTGGAAAGGACCTCTAAGATCATCAAGCCCAACCGTCAACCCAACACCACCATGACTCCTAAACCACGTCCCTCAGTGCCACGCCTACACTTTTTTTGAACACCTCCAGGGATGGTGACTCCACCACCTCTCTGGGCAGCCTGCTCCAATGCTTCACCACTCTTTCAGCAAAGAAATTTTTCCTAATATCCAATCTAAACCTCCCCTGACGCAACTTGAGGCTGTTTTCTCTAGTCCTATCACTAGTTACTTGGGAGAAGAGACCAACACCCACCTCACTACAACCTCCTTTCAGGTAGTTGTAGAGAGCCATAAGGTCTCCCCTCAGCCTCCTCTTCTCCAGACTGAACAATCCCAGTTCCCTCAGCTGCTCCTCATAAGACTTGTGCTCTAGACCCTTCACCAGCTTCGTTGCCCTTCTCTGGACACGCTCCAGCACCTCAGTGTCCTTCTTGTACTGAGGGGCCCAAAACTGAACACAGTATTCAAGGTGCGGCCTCACCAGTGCTGAGTACAGGGGCACAATCACTCCCCTAGTCCTGCTGGCCACACTATTGCTGATACAAGCCAGGATGCTGTTGGCCTTCTTGGCCACCTGGGCACACTGCTGGCTCATGTTCAGCTGGCTGTCAACCAGCACCCCCAGGTCCTTTTCCACCAGGCAGCTTTCCAGCCACTCTTCCCCAAGCCTGTAGCTTTGTTGTGACCGAATGTTTGGATGTTATAAAGGTCTCAGTCAGCTAAGTCTAAAGGCTTGCTAGACTCAGTCTACCTCAATCTGCCTAAAAGTGCCTGATCTTATAAGGTAGAGCCCACTGGGCCTATCTGGTGACAAACCACATAGATATCATTGACAGAAAATTGAAAGTCATGTTTGATTACTTGGCACCATTAGAACATGAAAATTATATGAGCTGGAGGTATCAGCTGTTCTCCATCTTTCCATAAACTTAGGGAAGAGAAAAGAGAAGGAAATTCCAATGAGATGATAAAAACTAGTGGTAAACTAATAAAAGAGAAAAATTAAACTCTTAATATAGAACCTAACTTTGTGTTTCTTGTAACCCATAAAATCTGCATGCTGTTATCCACAGCCAGAGGACACCCCACCTAATCTGCGCATGATTTCTGCTGTCCAGTTTTAACCTCCTGACTAAAAGCTGGGTGAATGTGTTAGTGTGCTGCAGAGGCCAGGGTGATAAAACATGCCAAACAGAAAAGTTTATTACTGAAACTGATAGGTCTAGAAAATATATTTTTTTATGATCTGGAAACTATGAGAATTTTCAAAATAGTTATAAATACAGTATAGTTTACTGACAACCTACACCTAATTTACTTTTGAGAATTTTGTTGACTGCATTTTTCCCCACAAATGCACATGGGATGATAACCTACAACCAGTATTAGCGATGCTGCAGGCATTTGATCTCCAATTCTGCATCTGTAATATAAACTACGGAATTATTGATATATTGATGCAGTTTCATGTGATGAATATAGAAGACTATTCCTATTGGAAGTGCTTCAATTTAAGCTAAGTGGCTTTTTTTTAAGTAAGGCTTTGTAATTTACTCCAGGTCTGAGGGCAATCATCCCCCACATTTGTGTATATAAACCTAGTTCATATGTGGAACACAGAGATGTTTTACATTTCAGATGGAGAAACTGCAAGACAGTGGCTTGAAGTGACCTGGGCAAAGTTTCTTGGCCTACTGGTGACAGTGGGGAGAACAGATTGCATTATGACATTGGGTTTGGGGTTTTTTTGTGTGTATATATGCGTGTGTAAGTGTGTGTATACATTCAGGTGTTAAATTTGTGGCTAAGCCATTTAAGGAGGGGCAGGAGCAGTTAAGGTCGACTATGTTAGTTTCAATTATTATTGGGAGAAATATTACTGGATTGTTAAAAATACATCCAAGTAACTCAGAAATTTGATTTGTATTTCATGATTTTGTAGGGCAGTACTTATGTCAATACCACACCCATGCTGTTAGGTAGCCATTTATCCCCAACATGTGCCAAAATTTTGGGAAGATTAGGTGAAGGTTAGAGCAAAGGCATAATTTAATGGATGTTTTCATATCCCACTAGATTACTTTCTGCTTTTTTTCTGATTGTATAATCTGCATTTAGATTATAAGTGTATCCTTTTTCTTTTCATTTAAGAATATACTTTAAGCCATAATAATATTTTCCCCCTGTAAGACAGGTGTCTTATTTTCTGGCAGTTAACTATTAATAGGTTTGAGTATATATCCAGGCAATGTGGGTACAAGGTTGATACTCAAATGTTTCACTTGGCCTGTATTGGTCATATATAATGGCTTTTGTTAACTGTTTAATTATGAACTAGAAAAAAAATACTGTAAATGACAAGATCAAGATAAGTTCAAAGCTATATAGGATTGTCAAATGCTTAATGTATTTGCCCTGTAGTAAAGCTAGTTTTTCTACAAATTGGAAAGGTAACTCGGTCCTTGATCTACCTAATGTAATTTCCTCTATAAGGACTTCTTTGTCCAGGTTATTCTCTTGCGTGTATTGTAAGCATATATACTGCACTTTCTCTCTTGCTACTTTAGCTATCATCACTTTGTAAAATCCTCTCTAATAGCACTTGTTCTTTTTCAGCTTGACAGGTGGCCTTCCTTTCCTTGTGCCCTTTGCATGCTTTGAATACCGGTAGATAGGATATGATTTACCTGGTATATACAGGTATATACAGGAGAGAAAAATCTAACTTCTTGTTACAATTGTTATTGATATTAAAGGCTACAAAGGTCTCCAGTCCTTAAAGAAGATGCTTCGAAAAGCTGCAGGAAGGCAATGTCTCAAGACTTGACCCTTCATTTAGAATCTCTCAGCAGAGATATGTGCCCATGCTGTTATTCGGTGCAGATGTTTTATCGCATTTTATATTTCAGTAACAGAAAGGTATAACTTTCTGTATTGAAGATGCCTAGAATTTTATCTGTAGCTCTTTTGGATTTGTTATTCAAAAGCATCTCAGTGACTTAGGTATCTAAGTCCCAATGAAAGTGGAACTTAGGTAAATGGATTTTAGGGTCAGGATTGTAAGCATTTGCTATGAATTTCAGCGTGCCACTCTCCACGGAGTCTTAATTACTAACCGAGGTTACAACATGCCTCTAACTTCTTTTTGAGCTATAATATTGAATGAATATGAATAATATGAATATAAAATTGAAAATTGAAAGATAACAGTCTTGATAACAGTCAGCTGGGTGCCTAGGCCGTGTAGGTTGAAAACCTTACTATTTATTTTTTACTCACTCCTCTTACTGCGTCTCTGGAAATCTCCATCACTCACTTTGGCTGGCATTCTTCTAATTTAATAGACTATGCTTGTCAAGATTGTGTATCAAACACTGCAGACAATCAGCTAAGTCCTTAGTCATCTGTCAAATAATGGGGTCTTAAGTGCACTGAGAATAAGTTGGCAAAGTAGGGTATGTTGCATTCTGAAGTTTAAACTGGAGCCCTGTTTACTCGTAGTACAAAAAGAGCATTAAGAGATTGATAGTCTATTTGAAATTCCTTTGAAAATATATTCCAGTCTGGGTCTCTTTTACTGCTTGTCTCTTGTGAGCCTCTTCTTTAAAAAAAAAAAGCCATTCTTTTAGATCCACACTGCTATAAAATCAGAAAACTGTCAGAGCCCTGCTGATCCAATTACAACTTTAAAACTTTTAAGCTTTTGATTTACAGTAAGCTCATTCCAGTTAAATATACAGAAATCTTTTTCTTAAACTCTACATTGTTTAACAGTGTATTTCACAATATTTTTCACGTCTTTTTCCCTTCACTTATGGAAAACAACCATAAAATCATAGAATGGTTTGGGTTGGAAAGGACCTTTAAAGATCATCTAGTTCCAACCCCCCTGCTGTGGGCAGGAGCATCTTTCACTAGGTCAGGTTTCTCAAAGCCCCATCCAACCTGACTTTGAACACTTCCAGTGGCAGGGCATCCACAACTTCTCTGGGCAACCTGTTCCAGTGTCTCACTGTCCTCATAGTAAAGAACTTCTTCCTTATACCTAATCTAAATCTACCCTCTTTCAGTTTAAAACCATTATCCCTTGTCCTATCGCTACAGGTCCTGGTAAAAAGCCTCTCCATCTTTCTTATAAGCCCCCTTTAAAGGCTACAATAAGGTCTCCCTAAAGCCTTCTCTTCCCAAGGCGAAACAACCCCAACTCTCTCAGACTTTCTTCATAGAAGAGCTGTTCCAGTCCTCCGATCATTTTTGTGGACCCAGCCCCTCTGGACCCACTCTGGTCCACATCTTTCTTGTGCTGGGGGCCCCAGAGCTGGACGCAGTACTCCAGGTGGGGTCTCAGCAGAGCAGAGGAGGAGAATCGTCTCCCTTGACCTGCTGGCCATGCTGCTTTTTATGCAGCCCAGGATACGATTGCTAGCTCATATTAAATTTTTCATCTGCTTCATAGGAATTAAAGGTAGGGAATAATTCATTTTCCTAACCTAATTAGAGCTGGACTATGAGCCATGCACTGTTCTTCTGTTGAGATAGCTAGTGTTCTACTGTAAGATAAAAGATGATCTCTGTTTATTTGTTTTTGTTTTTTCTTTTGTTATGTGAAACCGCCAGTAAGATGCTGGTAAAAGACAGTGTAGGACTGTGTAGTGCAACAGACCAACTTTGCAGTAGGTGGTGTGAATATTGCCTTAGCTTTTATTTACTCATAATGCAACTTTTAGACAAAATATTTAAGATAGTTTAGGCTTGTGCTGCTGTAACTGAACTATGTCATTAATCTCTCTTTTTCAGCTGTCTAAGGTTCTCTTAAACAAGAGAATTCCCTGGCTCCCCAGTTGTGCATTCAGAGCTTTCTTTCTAAGATGTACAGGAGGAGAATGCTAGGAAATTTAGATCTTCTGGTTTTTCCCAACACTTCTCAGCCCACCAGGAACTACAGAGCCATGAAGTGTGGAGATTTTGTGAAATGATTTCTGGTGAAGTCTACTGGAGATATTTGTATATGTAGCGTTAGTTCAATTGCAGGGTAGCTGCCTTTCAAAAGCAATGCAGTTTTGTTCTAAAAAGTAGATATTTGACTATTTCAGCCTCCCAATAACAAAAAGGCTGAGGGGAAGAGATATTCTCTAATATGCAAAATGCTTTGTGATTTTTCAGGCACCAGAGGTTAGGCTGAATAGAGATGACCAAAATCATTATTTCCGAACAGTCTTGTAATTAGTTTAAAGAGGCAGTATTATACAAAGAAAAACCAGTATTTTAATGGTATCCTTTCAATCCTTTCTAATAATTCTGTCACGTAGCCTGATCAGATCTATCAGAACTAGTATAATTGGATATATTTACTCATTGAAACTTTGAGCTGGGAATTATCTTTGTGCACAGATGTCACATAGATAAAATGATATTTTAAATTTCCTAAATAGTTGTTCTTGTTTCTGTGGCAATTGTGTGCAAAATAGTAGACCTTTTTTCTGCTAGGTCTCTCAATGGAAGAGATGGGGCTGAACATGGAGGTAAACTAAAACTTTAGTTCATTATAACGGTTGGTGTGGCTTGGAAAGAATCCCGTCAAGCGAATAAAAATGGTGACTGACTCTTCTTTTAGTGACTTTTAGATTAGGAATTAGAAGAATGGACTGCAGAAAGGATAATTTTTGTTTCTTAGGAGGAGTCCCCTGAAAGCCTTATGGAGGACAGAAGAGGTTCAATAGGTATTTTAGATAAGTGAAAGACCTGATCACCTACTATTAGCTGGGGAAAAGAGCGCCAGCAAAGCCTGGAATTCAAAATTCACTGCTTTTGCTGGTTTGTATTTCTTTCAAGCTCTCAACTACATTGGCAGAGTCATGTAAGTGTCTAGAAAATGAATCCCTTTCTGCGACCTGTGAAGATTAAAGGAGTGATGTTTAACAAACTTACACAGATATTTATAATGATAAAAATGTATTGGATGAAGTATTACTACCAGATATGCTCACTCTTGATTTGCAAGTAACAAGAAATGTGCATGTCCAAATAAGGATAGAATTTGCCTTCTTATTTATGTTGCATTATTACAATTACCAAATCACAAGAAGGATGTGATCTCTTAGCATATTGTATGACTTAAAATGACTGACTTTGTATTAACAAAGGCTAAAGATCCATTGTAATAGTGTTAAAATTTGCTTCGTAATAACACATTTGGCAGTTACCTGTTAAAGTAATTATTATTTAATTTGATAATGTTCCCTATAAACGCCTGAATTTGCAAATCTATTTGCTTATCATTTAATAATAATTAAGTTTTGAAATGGAACACTGAAGTAAAATGTTACCAGAGTTTCTTTGGTGAAGAACTCGGTCCATAATGCATGCAAAGCTATGTATTCATAACTAATGAACTTAATCAGCTAGGACATTATAACATATTTGCCTTCGCTGTTTATAATTAATTTCTGAGGGGATGTCATTTTTTTATGCTGAAATATTTTTCTGCTTAACAGTTATGATGATTATTTCCAAATTTTGAAAAGATGTTCTGTAAGGGCTCAATGCTGAAAACAGTTATGCATATGAATAAATTGTCTTGAAATTGATTTAGTACAAAGCAAATGAAATCTATAGGACTATTCATGTGAATTCATTTACTCACATTTGTAACTTTTTACCAGATCAAGGCTATACTTCCCTTGGTTGCACGGGAGTTGCAGCGGCAGTTCGTTGATCTGTGAAAGTTACTAGTGAGGAAAGAGTGCATAGTTAAGAATGCACAGCTTTTGATTCCCAAATTTAGGAGACTGAAACCCTATAAAATGTTATGTGGCTAAAATAAAAAGGTAGAATTCTTAATTCTCAATTTTTACTGAAGTTCAGGTTGGATCTCAGTAAATGTTCCTCATTACCTCTCAGATACACTTTTTTTAACTTCTGTGTGCCAGGTTAGTGGCAGGCACTTGTCCTGCTCCTTCCCTATTATTTAAAAGCTCTAGCTGAATAAATCACACTCCATCCCTTTATTTCTGGAATATAGTTTTTAGTATTCAGATTGTTTATTTCTTAAATTGAATTTAGAGTTTACAAAGTAAAAATGACTGTGTTTCTGAAGTAATGGAGGAATACTCTCATAGTTTATATACCTGTTGTTTAAATGTTTTAGATATAAATGACAGCGTGGATTTTTGTTTAAAATGTAATGTTCTTTAAAAACATCTGCTCAATTTCTCTTAAATAATATTGTTCTCAAAAGAATCATTCAGAAAAATACTATTTACTGTATCTTATTTATGTAGGTAAATTTAGTGAATTAATCCCATTGGATGAAAATGGCTACTTTACATATACAGAGTGCCAAAGCTTTACATGAATGCTAATGTTCAGTAAAAGGTGTCTGAAATGACAATTCCCCTGAGTACTGACAAGACCTTCAATGAAGGATGTGTTTGTGCTAATCGGGTTTGTGATTGCAGAGGAGCTGGCTGGATAGTCATCTCTGAATCTCAAGAGCAATTCTAAAGCATAGTGAAAATGTTTACGACCGATGCATTGTTTGTATTGATACCCATCAATGGTTATTTTCATGTTAGACACATCACAGAGGGAACATATCCAAGCCTACTCTTTTGTGGGAGTAGTCATGTTGTCACATTTCAGGCAAAATTCCCACAAAGCCCAGAGGATTATGACACATTTGGAACCAAAGGCAGAAATGACAAAATTTCTTCATCTTGAAAGAAGTTTTGCTGGTTTGACATTGTTAGTCCTTCCACTGTGTGTAGGTCTAGGAATATACATTACACAGTCGTGTGACAGGTGCAGATCAGTTTGACAGCTCTCTGATCTCCTTAATCTTCAAGAAATTTGGCTGTTGAGTAACACTGCAAGTCCATTTCTCTAGAGAGTATCTTCAATTCCATTAATAGATGTCTTCTGCCCATATCTTTCTTTGGCTTACACAGTAAAAAAAAAAAGATCATTCTCATTTTCATCTCTTCACTACTGTCTCCTGGTCCTGCTTCTCTTGGTTGTACAATTTTCCGAACGATGTTGCCTGTGCACTTGAGAAACATTATGGTCTTATTGCCTTTATTTTTCCAATACAATTCTTATATTCATTTTAAGATACAGTTTGAAAATTCTTTTGTACCTGTGATTTATTCCAGTAGATCTTGTTATGGCCATTATTGCTATTGTTATTAGTATCTCATTTATAATTCCGAACAACTTAGCTGGTGTGCGTGCCCTGTTGTGTTTCGCATTGCTCCTAAACATAGTGAAGGTACAGCAGTTTGTAAGGCAATTCAAGTGAAGGGTGGGAGTACAAATGGAGAGAGCTAAAGCGACAGTCCTCATGGTCCTACCACTGAACACAGGATGGAAACTGAAGAGTCCTGAGACATGTGTGTACTCTGCATCCTATTTCGTCATCTTCTATTGACTTCTCTGCTCTTTTGACTAGTCTGACAACCATTTCTTCACTGTGCTATCCCACAAACGTAGGCTGTAAAACCCTATTCCTCTAAAGACCCTGCCATTTGGAACAGCCTTTCTGAATCTCTCTGCCTCATTGACTTGCTGTATCTTTTAAAATCTCATTGGAAAGCAGCTTCTCTCACTTGTCTGAGCCTCTTAATACTATATTTCATCTCTTCCATTATAAACTGTTTAATTTAGTGATTACATTATTCTAAACTGTAAGGCACTACTATTTGGAAGAAAAAAATCCCTGTGTTATAATGCTGTGTTATATTGTACTCTTACTTCACAGAAAAAAACCCACATTTGAAGTTATTGATCACAGTTAATTTTTTTTTTTTGCTAGTATGTTCTTTTTGAGTAATGTTGTCTACTAGTAAAAATGCAAGTAAAATTGATTTTTTAAGGTCCTTTGAAGGTGTCTAGGACAGGAAACTTGGATGACTGGACCACAGTCATTTGTACTTACCCCAGTCATATGTGAAAGTAACCCAGTAATAGTAAATAATTTGTTTTCCAGTATATAGTTTTCTTATCAGGGATAACTGTTCCACATGTGAGGGGAACAAAACTGAATTATCATGGGGAATTCCAACTTAAGAACAAAGGAGGCCAAGATTTGTTGATGAGGAAAGAGACTTCTGTAATTCTTGACTCCGTGCCATCTGATTCATTATAGTTTATACGGACTTATGTGCTACTGGATCTGAGACTGCAAGTTGTAAGGGTTGATATTACCAGTGCCTGATTGGCTTTTAATCAAGAGAAACATTTTGTTCCATTTGCAAATACAAAAGTCTGATAGAAGGAAGATTGGTCGTCAAAGACCCAGTTATATGGCAAGAGCACAGCAATAGATCTGGTGGAAGTCACATGTACAAGGGTGTAGCTCAAGAGAAACAAGCGATTGGAGATTGGCAGTAAGGGGATGTCAGATGTGTGACTCTCTTCCATGAATTGTCTCCCAGAAAGCTGAAGGGCAGCACAAAATTATCTTTCCTTAGAGACTCATCCATTAATGATGTCAATGACTGTCGGTTATGTTCAAGTTGATAGTTATCATCAGAAATGATTGATTGTACCTATGCTGCACGTGGATATAGTTAGCAAAATGTCCCTGCACTTGAGTTATGCCTAAAAGATTTTAACTTATTACCATTATAGTTTGATCGCTAATACTCTTTTGTTGATGTTGTACACAGCCCTCCTACGCATCATGCTGGTTCTTAGTTGACATGTGTGATGGGAATATTGGACTGTGTTGTAAAGGGAAAGCAATTTACAAATCTACACTAGCTGGTTTGCTGCCTCTCTCTGAAGCTGGCTTTGTTTACCAGCTTGAGCTCCATATGTGATGCCTTATCAATTGTAGAAAATGGACTACTGGCATCCTCGAACCTTTCAAAAGACTTGTTGCCACAAAGGCTCAGGAGAACCTGTGCCTATGAAGAAAGAAAGAGGTACTTGAGCATCGGTGTCAGGTTAGATGCCATAGTTGGGCTGGCACATCTGTATGGGGCTGGCAGGTATGACTAAAGCCCCACAAGAGTCTGCTGTTCCTCTGGAATGGAGAGGACAGCTTAGTGGAAGCTAAGCAGGAAGCTCCAGCACGTTTACTGCACTGGTAATTTGTGTGTAGGTAACCAGGCTGGTCCTCGGCTTTCTCTCTTGGGAACTTCTACTCATCCCATTATTACTGATTAAATCTTGGAAGCACTGCTTTGTCACACTGGACTCAGTTAAGTAATATAATTACCTATGTATGTCAAATCTCAATTTCTCCCAAGTTCAGACGGAGACAAATACATAGATTCTGGTTTGGCCTATTGCACAATGAGACAGTTGAGGCAGAAAGCTTGGATTCAGGTTCATTTCCATATCCAAACTTCCTTGAAGTTTCAGGTCTGGGATTGGGACTCATTATCTTAATGCATTACGTTAATGCTGTAGATGAAATTCCAATCCAATCTTCTTCATAGGAAAGCCTTTGATATGATATATTAACCATCAGATTAGAAGTAGACCGACTAATTATCATTTAATGCAATTGAATGCCAGGGTTTGTCATTTGATGAGGCTGGCTGGGTGGGGAATACAAATCTGTTAGTACAGATATCATGATGAACTTCAGATGGAAGGAAGATTAAGATTTTGTGAATGCAAAATTTATTGACAGTCATTATTCACCGAGTGACATACCACAATGTCATAAAAATGCTAGCACCTACCTTTTCATTCATATGTAGTTTTAAGAAAAAGATTAATATGATCCCAATCAGAGTTTATATGGACCTACATACTGTTATTCTTTAACAGTACTTCATGGGCAAACATGTCTGGACTTCTCTATATTTACCTGAAAGAATCCTGCAGATGGGTAGTAGTTCCCTATTATAAGGGCATAAAGAATGTCAAAGGAATAAACCCTCTGAGTCCTTAAGTCTAAATCATTGCTATCACAGGGAAATTTAGCCTAAACTGATCAGTCCACTTATCTGTCTCTTTCAGATGATTCTCTGGCCATCCTCATTTTTTGTGGTGATCCTCATCTAGACTACTTTAACGAGTAATTTCCAGTGTGACAACTAATCAGATATTTTACTGAAGTCCAGATAGATTAGATTAATCTCATTTTCCCTTCCAAGAAACTAGTTCTCTTNCAAAAAAAAAAAAAAAAAAGGAAAAGCAAGTAGGTTGGTATCCCTAATCTTTCCTTGGAAGCCTAAGCTCCATTGGATCCTGTTTTTTCATTTCCTTTCTAGGCCTTTATTTCCACCCCCCTTAAGTGTGGTTACAATTACATGCACTAGAGCTGCAATAATAGGTCCATGATTGCACTCATCACTTATTTCTCTATTTAAAAATAAAATATTGCTTTCGCTGCTATCTAGTCACTTGGAGAGTCATTTGATGTCCCTTAATTTAAAAAAAAAAAATCTATGAGACTTGAGAATTTATATGTCAGTTACTTTAACACTTTGGGATGGTGATTCTCTAATCCTGCTGAGTGATACAGTTAGTAAGTATTTTGTTTCATCTCAACTTTGGTCATTTCTGTGACTGCGCTCTCATTCTCCCTAGCCATTTTACTTTTGCCCCAGGTTCAGTACTGCTGTTATTAAAAATTGTATCCATTTACATTTTCAACTATATCTAGTTTATGTTTTACCTTACTGCCTTATAAAGCCCCACTTTGTCCTTTCCTGTTCTTTTATTCACATGATGAAATATTCTTAGAATCATAGAATCATAGAATCATTAAGGTTGGAAAGGACCTCTAAGATCATCAAGCCCAACCGTTAACCCAACACCACCATGACTCCTAAACCACGTCCCTCAGTGCCACGCCTACACTTTTTTTGAACACCTCCAGCGATGGTGACTCCACCACCTCTCTGGGCAGCCTGCTCCAATGCTTCACCACTCTTTCAGCAAAGAAATTTTTCCTAATATCCAATCTAAACCTCCCCTGACGCAACTTGAGGCTGTTTTCTCTAGTCCTATCACTAGTTACTTGGGAGAAGAGACCAACACCCACCTCACTACAACCTCCTTTCAGGTAGTTGTAGAGAGCCATAAGGTCTCCCCTCAGCCTCCTCTCCTCCAGACTGAACAATCCCAGTTCCCTCAGCCGCTCCTCATAAGACTTGTGCTCTAGACCCTTCACCGGCTTCGTTGCCCTTCTCTGGACACGCTCCAGCACCTCAGTGTCCTTCTTGTAGTGAGGGGCCCAAAACTGAACACAGCATTCAAGGTGTGGCCTCACCAGTGCTGAGTACAGGGGCACAATCACTCCCCTAGTCCTGCTGGCCACACTATTGCTGATACAAGCCAGGATGCCGTTGGCCTTCTTGGCCACCTGGGCGCACTGCTGGCTCATGTTCAGCTGGCTGTCAACCAGCACCCCCAGGTCCTTTTCCACCAGGCAGCTTTCCAGCCACTCTTCCCCAAGCCTGTAGCGTTGCATGGGGTTGTTGTGACCGAAGCGCAGGACCCGGCACTTGGCCTTGTTAAACCTCATACAATTGACCTCAGCCCATCGATCCAGCCTGTCCTGATCCCTCTGCAGAGCCTTCCTACCCTCGAGCAGATCGACACTCCCGCCCACCTTGGTGTCATCTGCAAACTTGCTGAGGGTGCACTCGATCCCCTTATCCAGATCATTAATAAAGATGTTAAACAAAACCGGCCCCAGAACCGAGCCCTGGGGAACACCACTTGTGACCGGCCACCAACTGGATTTAACTCCGTTCACCACCACTCTCTGGGCTCAGCCATCCAGCCAGTTTTTACCCAGCGAAGAATACACCTGTCTAAGCCATAGTTCTTGTGCTATTTGTTTTTAATTTCATTGTAAAATCATCTTGAATTTGACAGTTTTCACTTTCTAGCTTCTAAAATTCAACTTCTTTACTGACTGAGTTCTTTTTTGCATTCTCTGTGGGCTTTTACTCAGTAGCTTTTCTGAGGTGGTTGTTTCTCCAATTAAATGAGGAGTAGGTGTCCAGTCTGTACCCAAACATTTCAGAGTTTTCCATAATTATATTATTCTCCAATGTATTTATGTCCAAACAAATTCAAATAATGTCTACTGATATGCCAATATGACCGTAGGATCTTGTAGGAAACTATCCCAACAGACATTATTTTACAATTAATTCTCAAAAACATTTCAAACCACTGTTTTACCTGCACTATTGTTTCATATCTCCTCAGAATTTCTTGCATTATTTATGCACAAAGCTAACCACTGCTTTTTTCATTATAGGTTTTTTCTGAACAGCTTTTAAACACTTTTATTTTAGTAAAGATTTGTGTACTTTCACTGAAGTTCTTATTTTGTTTTCAACTTTCAGTCACACAGTACTTCTGACCCTGCCTTCCCTCCACATCATATCACTGATTCCAGATAATATCAGCACAAGAAGGTGAAAAATGAAATGTGTTTGGTTTTTGCGAGTAGTAATGTGTAGCCTCTGAAATGTGTCACTCTTAAACTGTACAAAGGAATATTATGTGTGCATACTCTGTCTTCATATCAGACGTGTTCTTTTATTAAGTGATGTGCACTGCCAGATGATGTGTCACAGATTTTTCCACAGCTGGTTTAACTGCCCATTTCTGGTAGCTTGTAACAAAAATAGACACCTTAATTAAAAAAAACCCCAAACAGTTGCAAAAATATGGTTTAATATCTGAGGGTGCCTATCTCGGAACATTGAAAGGATCCCCGTTTTTCAGCAAGGGAAAATTAAACAATGAGTTTAGGTGGAGGCATCTAAAACAGTTCGTGAAAAAGCTAGAAGCCATTGTTCTTCATTAATAGAATGTGCAGCCTGCAGTCCATATTATACGCAAATTAGAAACTGTTGCAGTTTTAGCAATGTAGGAGTTTTAGACACACATGCTTCATAAGTGAATCAGTGTTTTTCTTATATCAGTATGTATGAACCTCTCTGATGCTGATCTATGTGAAATTCATATTTAATTATGCAACATTTAGTAGAGAGGAAATATTATAGGATAATAATTTTGTGTAATATTATACAATATTGTGCATCTGGCAAACGATACTTCTACTGTGGGCTATATATGGATAGATCTTCATAGGCACACATCTCTTTTGGAAGGGAGATCAACATTTTAAAGCCAGCTCCAAGCATTTTAATAAAATACTCAATGTTTGAGCAAATGTCTCGTAATTTTGAGACAGTTTTAGTAAATGATAAAGCAAGACCCTTTAATAGATTTGAAAAGGTTTAAATTTATAACTTGCTAAATTTTTAACCTAGAAAATATTTAGTGCAGAGAGGAGGGAAGGTTTCCAAATGTAAGGGCTAGTCTTCAGCTCCTAATTAGGTATTAGGTGTTTTTTTCCCACTCTTTCCTTCTGACCCCTGATAGCTGCACCTCCATTTGAATGAACTCAGGGGTGTCAGCAGGTTTGGCGTCTTGCTAGTTTGGCAGCTGTCTTCAAATCTTGTGTGCTGTAGGGCATCTATGAGGTTCAGACAAAGAGTTTTGACTGGTTTCCAAATGATATAATCCAAAAAAGACTTAACTAAGTATGTTTGCTGTAGCTCAACAGAGACACTTCCAGACCTGAATAACCTTCTCTGTCACCAGAGGACTTATTGAAGTATAGCAGCAAGAATATGAAATATGATGATGTGGGTTAACAACACGAAAGGATATGCTTTTTGTCTGGTTAAGGGAGAAAAGTCTCTGAAAAAGGACTTTCAGGGCATAAGAACTGAAGCTGTGAATTTCAAGATCTCTCTAGTGTGATTCTCTGATCCATTCCTTCAGCAAACAAAATTACTGAGGAAAATAAAACTTTATTCCCACAGAAAAAAATGCATATGGCACAATATAATCAGTTTCATTGTTACTTATTTTGTTGTAATAGTTTACTTGTTGTAAACTGGCTTTATCTATCCAGTATCTATCCACTCTGTCTAGCATAACAAAATTCCCACTGTCATTGGCAACAGGACTGACTTTTTGATTGGGCATAATTACTTGATTTCTTTTATATTCTGTAGTGAGAGCTCCTACATGGGTTGGTCCAGGTAGTTAAGTTATTACCAGAAAATTTTTAATACAGCTGTCTTTGCTGCCTTGAATGTTGTCAAATTAGTAATTCTTTTGAGCACAAAAGGGGGGGAAAAGTAAGTTGAAAGCTATAGACCTCATAATTTACAGGTGTGTTTACAGATATTTTAAAATATCTATGAATTTTAAATTAATCCTATTTGTGTGTGAACGCTAGAACAAAAATAGCCCCTACAAAAGTGTTCTATAAAAGAGCAGTGTCTGAGTAATTAACATGCCACAGGCATTTGCAAGAGGACCTACAAATTTTACTGGAAAAAACCCCTAGTTTTCATTTATGGCAAAATCTTGCAAACACTTTTCAATTAGGTGTATTTTTAGTAACTATCTATGTTTTTGGGCATCTGTCTCTAATCTCATTTGTGCTGTAATACCACCCAGTGGATTAGGTCCTGTCAAAAGAAAAAGAAAGGCAAAAATATTGTTATTCTCTGAGCACACAATGACTTATATTTTTATAAGCCTTCCTTGAGCAATTTAATTTCTGGTAATGAGAGTGGTTGCAATCTTTCAGATTAGAAGGGTTTAGTGTTTATTAAGAGGTTGCCTTCTGTGTTGCAAGATGGTTATCAGCATGGGTCCAGTCTGGTATCACCAAAGACATAATATTCAGGGAGATGGCTTTTTTTTTACCTCTTGCCTTTTTTAACCTGAAGGAAGAAATTAGATATGTAAGGGCTTCTGATCTTATTCATGCTCTGTTGATCACAGATTTCCTCTACAACTTGAATAAGTAGGTAGTGACATATTTTATGGCAATGCAGACCAGATCACCCCAAATCAGTATTCTCCCTCTTTAATGAAACTCAGTGCAAGTTCTGGGAAGCATGCCAGGTGCGTGAGGGGATTTCACAAGCTGGTGGGGGGTGGTGGCAAGGATTTAACAAAAAGGAAGGAGATGGCAGGTTACATGATGTAATCTCTTCTCATATCAATTTTGACATAGTGGAAAAATTGGGTATACGAGCTCAAGGTGCCCTCAGGCATCTTGACTTGCCAGTGGTACTTACTCAGCACATCACTGACCTTGGCATTGTTACAGAATCACATTTGTTCACAGATGAACTGCTCTTGAAGAGTTTATCCAAATACCAAGGCACAAAGGCACCTGGCTGCCTTACTCTTACTGACTTCCAAAGTTGATCAGAATTGACAGTGCTCCACAGAATATTTTCTTTTCAACAGTCTGGCATTCTACTTTGAAAACCCAGCAGGTAGGGAAATCTCACATTGGTTCTAAAACTTGCTGTCTAACGTTATCCAACCTGTCTAAGGTGGACTTTGGCAAGCAGAGAATTGATTGTAAGGCTCCCAGGTTTAAGGTTGGCTCCCTGTCCATGGGCCATTTATACTGATTTCTCATAAAGTTTGGTAGGTTATTCAAATTCAACAAATTTCTGAAGTTCTGAGAAGGATATCTCTTAGGCTTTTGTCAAAAAAAAAAAAAAAAAATTACAAAAAATCTTCCAGCTCTGACAGCATATTGAAGTTACCTCTTTAAGGAAACTTCTAATATCTTTTGTTCTACATTGTTCGGTGAGAGGATGGGGAAAGTAATGTGGCCCCTTGTGCTGGTTTTGGCTGGGATAGAATTAATTTGCTTCACAGTAGCTAGTATGGGGCTACGTTTTGGATTTGTGCTGGAAACAGTGTTGATAATGCAGAGATGTTTTCGCTACTGCTGAGCAGTGCTTACCCAGAGCCAAGGCCTTTTCTGCTTCTCACCCCACCCCACCAGCAAGCGGGCTGGGGGGGGCGCAAGAAGCTGGGAGGGGACACAGTTGGGACAGCTGACCCCAACTGACCCAAGGGATATCCCACACCATATGGCGTCATGCTCAGCATCTAAAGCTGGGGGAAGAAGAAGGAAGGGGGGGGGGGACGTTGGGAGTGCTGGCATTTGTCTTCCCAAGTCACTGTTACGCGTGATGGAGCCCTGCTTTCCTGGAGATGGCTGAACACCTGCCTGCCCATGGGAAGGAGTGAATGAATTCCTTGTTTTGCTTTGCCTGTGCGCGCAGCTTTTGCTTTACCTATTAAACTGCCTTTATCTCAACCCACGAGTTTTCTCACTTTTACCCTTCCGATTCTCTCCCCCATCCCACTGCGGGGGAGTGAGCGAGCGGCTGTGCGGTGCTTAGTTGCCAGCTGGGGTTAAACCACGACACCCCTGCTATGTATTAAGTGGTTTAGAAATGACAACTTTATATGCATACATATTTAGCTACTATTCAACTTAATAGTTGTAAATTTGATTACTTTTAGAATATCTGAATTTGCGGTTGTACAATTGGGTGGGATTCTAAAATACATTCAAAACTTTATTTTTAAAAGTAGGATGGATATTTTTCAAAGCCAGTTTTGTTTTTATATCTGTAGTGTTTTGAAACCTTGGAACCTTGGTATGTTACATGATCACACTGTTGACAACTTCATCGCATTGGGATTGTTACTGTTATGTCTCTTTAGATGAGATTAAAAAATATATGATGGTAGTATTTTTTATCGTCTGTCATTAAAAGTAGAGCATTATCATTTCAGATTTCAGAACATCCAAAACAAGTCAACATTCTAAAAATGGTTTAAAATTGTCCTTCCAGATTTAGACCCCAAGATTTTTTCTTATGGTAAATTATATTTCTTATGGTCTTGTTACTAAAGTATTATTTTTGATGGCTGGTTATGATCTGAAAATACCAGATATGTAATATCTAAGACATTGATCTAAAAATATTAGATATTAAAATACATCAAAATAGAATATTAGTGGCAAAATATTTCTTGGTGTTGGTGTAAAACTGTATGTAAACACTAAATACTCCTTACTCCAATTCAGACCTTCTGAGATGAGCAAAAATACGTCCTGAATACAGAACAAAACAAGCAAGAGAACAGTGTGATGCAGATCGGTCACCCCTTGAGGAGTTCTTTCAGACTCACCGTGCATGCGGATCACAGTCTTGTCTCTGTTGGTGTCCTGCAAGGTGAGTGCCATAAGGTCTGTGAGACTCATGGTTGTAAAATGCTACCAAACCTCTGCTCTTTGCCATGAAGGTCTTTGTTGTTCTTCAGGTCTAGCTTTTTCAGGATTTATGCAGGATTTCCCCTGCACCTCCCAGTGGTCTGGGCGCTATATCTCCCAGATCTACAAACACTCTTTTGTATTTCCTTTTCTTGCTCTCTGTTTTCTCTAGTCACAAAGTTAGCCAAAGTACTAGATAATGTTAAGCATTTCATTAGCATTCAAGAGACTGTCTCAGCACTCACCTAGGGATTCAATTCCAGGCCAGGAGTCACTGACAATACATTTTCTACAGTCTCCTTCCTTGCCGCTCCCTTTGTTTCAAATGGCAGCTTCAAACTTCTCACATTTCTGTTCTTTGAGTAATATTCCCAGCATCTCAAACTTTTGCCATGTATAATGTCATTTTCCACATCTCTGGTTTTTAGTACGAAAAAGTATTTCTTGGGTCACAGTAGGTTTTTTAGCTAAGGAGTGAGTAAACTGCTTTTGGGTGGAAAAAAGGGTGTCAGGTTGAACCAGCTGAAATCAAAGACAAGAATGAGCCATTTCAAGGTAGGGTAGGGAAAATACACGTAGCACATATAATTGGATACTGCCCAGCGGTACAGGACGCCAGGATTAAAAGGCATAATCATCTATATGAATTGTCGGCTGAGGAGGTGAAAAAGGAGGAGTGGGTAGTATTCCAAGAGCCGCTGCTGAGAAACTAACGGAATGAACCATATAAACCGGACCTGGTATTTGTTAAAGGAGACCAAGCCCTGGTTGTTGACATCACGGTCAGGTATGAAAGTAAATTAACATCTTTGGCGGATGCAGCGGCAGAAGAAGTTAAGAAGGACCAACACCTAAAAGATCAAGTGCAGGAACTGACTAATGCTAATATTATTAAATTTATGGGATTTCCACTAGGCGCGTGTGGAAAATGGTACCAAGGCAACTACAAATTGTTGAAAAAACTCAGACTCTCCAGTTCCCGGCAGGAAAAGTTAGCTCATTGCTTATTGAATTGAGCATTATTTTCTTTGGTGGACATTATACATGTGTTTGTTAGCCAAGTAAGAACTATTGTAAGATCTTAATGTTTGATGTATTGTAAATGTGTTATTTAATGATTTATAAACAAATTGACCTTTCTTTTCTATCTATTTGAGGCAGGACCTGGACCCCCCTGGAAAAGCTGTGGGCGACAAAGGCTTAGATAAGGAGAGCGATAGTATGTAGGGACGAGCTGGGGCTCGGTATCATGACATGTCACCATTCCTGCCAAAGGCAATTATCACACCGGTCTTCACCAAGGTGGACGGGCCACCTATACTTAACCCGGAAAAGGAACATGTATAAATTTATATAGGTTTGATAAAAAGCCTTTGCAACAAAGGGAAAAAACAGCTCACAGAAGGCTGAGATGGTTTTGGTCGATCACCCACACTACTGGAGAAGAGATTTCCAGGGAATGGTGCTTCTTTGGCTGAATGCACTGCAGTATTTGGTTTTTTCCAATGGACCTTTGTCAGATAAATATCTTTTTGCCTCTCCCTCTACCTAGGCTAGCATCCTAAGATGTAGGACTAGGCTTCTAAAAAGTGAGTCTCTTCTTAACCAGCTGTTCATGGATTTTCTCTTAGGTATCTGTCATTGCTTTTTGAAATTCCCTCAATTCTGCTCCTCTTTGCTGTCAGTTTAGATGGCAGACCTGGAAGCGTGGCACGGTGAGCAGCCAGGTGCCGGTCTACTATGCATGCTAACACACATGCTAGATCCTGTCTGGAGGCTTAGTCTGACATCAGAAGAGCCTGATCAGGGAGTGGATAAATTTGGGAGTGCCAGGTTCCTCCCAGCTACTGAACTGCATCTTAAAGACCAGTGTAGACACAGGTAAGTGTTCTCCACCTTTGGCAATAATTGTCTGAGTGGGGAATTGAGCTGCCTTTACACAGCCACTTGACTTTTATAATTATTATTATTTTTTAATATTGGCAATAACGAAGTCCTTTTTTTTCAGTTTTTCTCTGTGGAATTGCTATAACTGTGGAATTTTTCTTGCTGGACTGTAGTTTTTATGCACGATATCTGGCCAGATAAATATATTATTTAAAAAAAAAATCTTTATTCAATAACAAGTAAATAAATCTGTATTGAGACAAGTGTCAGTAGAGAGATTCATGCATGGCATTAATATAAAAATTGTCGATTCCCTTCTGAGTAACGCCTGTGCATACAGGTGCTGTGCATATGCAGTGCCTGTATCCACCTGACACACCTTAAGCACTATGTTTGCTAATGAATTAAGAGACCTGTTCATTAGAATGACATGATACAGTGCAGAGAGTATATCTGACTGTGATGGGATCTGATCTTCACCACTCTGTTATGGAAGCTGTGGCTTTGCTAACGCTCTGTGGTGTTTAATTCCTGTTGTTGTTCTTTGGGTACACTGTGAGGTATCTGAAATCCATTCATTACTGGTGGGACCTTTTCAGAATAACTTCAGAGAATTATTCTCTACTAAGAAATTCCTGAAAATGTTGCAAATTTGAAGGATAGAAGTTGTGGACTTAAAATTTTATGTTTGCAGAACTTGCAGACTCTAAGTAAGGATCATGTGAACAGAAACATTAACAGGTTTTCTTCTGTGTATCTGGCCATTGAATGTTTAAATAGCTGGCAGAAGTGTTTACTCTTTTATTTTAAATAGTGTATTCCCAGACTTAACCTTTACTGTTCATTTTTCCTCAAAAGTATAAAAAGTTTTATTACTATAATATCTCTTGCTAAGCAGATCTGGAGACTCAGTGCATCACAAAAAAGCAAAAATTATTTTAAGGAACTTTCTTTATCACTGTAAATCTTCTGTCTTTCCTGTAGGCCTGATGTTTTAAAGCTTAGGAATGTAGGGACTTTACTGATGTCATCAGCTCAGTTATTAATGTTAGGAGATCTGTTCTGTGTTATCAGGCACAACATGAAAGAAAAAAAAATTGCACTTTTTATTTCTCCAAATCTAATTGGGAATACCTCCAGGTTCTGTGATAAGTTCCGCTGGAGCGTGTCCACTGTAATATTGTTGAATCAAATTTATTCTGGCTTTATGTTGTGGTACAGGAAATGATTATGAATCTCACTAAATTCCTCATTACTCCATTACCCTTTGGAGGAGACTGCACTGAGCTACACAGCTACGAGATATGTCATACAGTACAATCCCTCTTCATCCTCAAGAAACATGGCTTCTGAGCATATTCTTTATGCAGGGCACTCTAGAACAATATCAGCCTAGAAGATGCCAGAAGATAAACCAAAAAAAAAAAAGATGAGGGTATGCTCAGAGGGCATGCTCAGTTTGCCTTTGAAAATAGGAATAAAGTGCTGTACCTTACTAAGAGAGGCACAGTAAATACTCCACAGGAGTAATTCAGCTTTACTGTGGGAAGCTGCTTGCCTGGCTTGGTCGTCCTTCTAATGACTTCTGTGTCTTATCCATGGTTCTTTCACAAAATGTCTGTTGATTAATGATGCAATTTACCCTGAGACTCGGTAATAAGCAAAGGACAATATTTTTTGGCACGTTCTTTGGCACATGGACTAGATCAGGAAACGCAGACACATTCCTCTCTTCTGGATAGTATTTCTACATAGGGATTGATGCATTAGACAACTGGTGCACAGGCTGCTGAACTAACAATAGTTAAATCATGAAAAGTGTTACGAGAAAGCTAAGATAGTGAGGCAGCTTGCAACAACAAAGGACCAAGTGACCCAAGGACCTGAAACAGAAGTGAACACACCTAACCTTTGGAACGGCTAGAAATAATGGTGAATAGTTGCAGAAAAAGCTTGTCCTACCTGGCCAATCTGTCCTCGTTTTTCACCCACACTGGTACTGCTCTTTCCTCTAAGACTTCTCTCCAACTGGGGCTCTTGCAACCTCCTCTTTTTTCACTCATCTATCTTTTTTTTTAGCACCTTCATTGTCTTCAGTTCTCCTCTTCATCTCGGTCAGGACTACCTCCTCCCCTCCATGGGTACAGAAACCACAGCTGAAAGCTCTGTTTGACCCAAATGAGTGTACGCAGAGTCAGTTAGCCCTTGTTTGTTCTTCCCAGGGCTCTTGGTCCTTTTGCTGTTGACTATTGCTGGCCACCTTGGCCCTTTCTGATTGGTGTCTGATCTTAGTTGTGTTGATAAGACAGAGTTTCACACTCTTGGGAATGAAAGCCAAGACCGTGGCTTGTCCTTTGACAGTGGAGATGGATAATGGACACTTCAATGCATTTCTTTCAATGCGAAAACATCTGAGCTAACTGTTCCCATAAAAGTCCAATTGATTGCTGTAGGCATTATATTCATTCTGACAATGATAAAATGATTGCTTTAGTATCTGGCTGCATAACCCACTTACAGCATGTGCATCAGTATTATGAGAATGTTTCAATTGTGAAAATCACTGAGATGTAAATGTCATGATTATAATTTATCTTCATTAAAAATTCCATTGGAAGAAGGAAAATTAATACATGTGCTGTATAGAGTACCAGCTACTAAAAAGTAATATGTTATACTGAAAATAGGGACTTAGGAATGTAACTACATCAGAAAATAACTCAGAAGCCCATTCTAGTGATGTGACAGGTGGTTATCTCAAGGGCATTGCCAGAAATATTTTATTGGCTCTCAGTTCTAATCTGGAGTGGTGTAACATTTCATCTTTCTCTAATAGCAATCTTAACACCTCTTTCCCCCTCCCCACCCTGCCAACACAGACAACCAGCCAAAGAGAAGGGCTGTCATTATTGTGTTTTAATGCTTGAAAATGATTGTATCACCTAAAACTGCCATCATCTTTGAGCACAAAAGCCAGCTCTGAATTTTATTAATGTCACTGGAAAGACTTCCATTAAATTCATTGATCGTTTACTCACATTATTTCTCTTATAGTCATTCATGGTTCTTTTATATTTCACGTTTTCATTATTTTATTTACTTGCTGATTTATATGATGACAGTGAAAGTTTTGCTTTTAAGTTCAACATATATCAGCTCAATCTACTATTACACTACTATCATAGATCCAGAATTGTCTGACTAAATATTTATTGGAAATTTTTTTTCTCTTAACATAGATGACTTAATCTATTACCTTCTTATACATACAGTTTTGGGGTGTTTTTTCCTTTATTGGCTGGTTGTGTGGTTTTGTCGTGTGCAGGAGTTTGTTGTTTGGTTTGGTTTTTTTTTAATCTAGTCCAAATAAAAATTGTGATTTGTGTTCCTTTTCATTTGACTCCTCTTTTTAATAAAATGATTGTGTTTGGTTGGTTTAAAATCAAATATTTTAATTGGAAAACAATGGGTAGCCACTGAATATTCATAGATTTATGCTGATTAAGTATAATATGTTCTATTGCTCTAAGGTTTTGGGTTTTTTTTAATTTTGTCTTTTGATAGCATGCAAGCTCCTTCCCTGTGGTTCTCCTATAGATGAAATGTTTCATCCCAGTAAATTTCTTCTTTGCCAGATTTAAAAAAAAATGAAATATTCATTATTCATATTACATGTTCTATAATTGCTAAATCTCTCTGTAAATACAGAATAACTACTGAATTTATGTTATTATTTTATTTGCTTTTAAGTTTTAAGGATTTCTAATGATTGTCCCAGGATGAACTTTCTTTGGTTGTCTGTCTTTGTATTTATACAATCTTAGTACCATTGCCAGTGCATAGTCTGGTCTTATTGCCATAGTGGATACCAAAGCTCTGTGATATGGTAAAAGGCACTTTATAATTTGAGCCGTTAGTATCAATTGCCATAGTCTAGATATTAGAGATTTGAAAGGTATAGTTTTTTCTAAGCTGAGTAGTACTCTAGTTCATTAGATAGCTCATATTTTTGTCTGTCAGCTATGTTTTGCTCCTCTCTTGCGTTGGTTCTTTAAAGCGAAGTACAGTGGTGAAAAATGTGTTGAAACAGGAGAGGGAGCTCTCAGCCTGGCTATGAGGGAGTGAAGGGCCTGTGAGGGCACCGCTTCCCCAGGCCTGAGTGGGAAGGGGAGCTCCCCTCTGCCTTTAAGAGCAGAGGGAAGAGGGATTATTTTCACCTGCCATTCCGTGCTTTAGCCATAGTTATCTGTTCCGCTGAAAGGATGGAGAGTGACTGACTTTGAAAATGAAATAAAAACAAATAAAGAAGGTTAGGTAAAAGGTGAGGAAAGTTTAGGGCAAACGACTGTACACGTAATGGAGCAGCTTGGCATCCAGTCTACTCTCCATCCGATATAAAAATGGAAATGTTCCCAAAGGTGAATGGTGGGGACAAAACATATTTGGAATGAGTGCTGTGAAGAGCCTTGATCTTTCAAGTTTTAATTAACAGAACTTTTTCATGTTTCTGCTGTCAGTGATGCAGGACTTCAAATTTACTTTAAGTGGTCCTGTTATAGCTGTCGCCTTCTCTACATATGCTTACAGATATAGGTACATGAGCCTTTCTTACAGGCAGGCAAACAAAATCTGGTGGCTGCTGGCATAAATTGGCAGTACTTTTTTCAATTGAAAGCACAGTGAAAAAAAGCTATACAGAAAGGTTTAGACTGCTCCATCACGGCTTCTGATCAAACACTTTCTATGAGGTAGTTTGTCTTCAGTTCTCATTGACTTTAATTGAGAGGGCAGGGGAAACACTTGTCTGGGTTTTTTTGGTTTGAAGTGATTGTGACTGAGTTATTTCACAATTAAATATCTTAATAAAAACCATAGAGGTTTTGAAGTCTCCCATAAAAATAGGAAAATACACCAAATAAGCACAATAAACTGCTTCCACCATATTTCAAGTAGAAATATTTGCTCACAGTTAAATTTTTGTTACTTTTCATATGCTGAAATTGAATTTTGCCCTGAAGGAGAGTTGTCTTTTAGAACCAGGACTGGTACTTTGTAACCTCATAGGATCTGTCATGTTGAGTGCAAAAAAAATATAAACTACTACTAGCTTCTCAGTGGGCTTCATGAGTTGGTTCATATGTTTCCCTAACAGAATCTACAGTGCAAAACCACGATACTGTTGGCATAAAGCCTAGATTTGTGCTGGCTGGGCGATGTGCACATCTGGGCAGCTGATGTGGGCGCCTTCACTTCCCACCGTTGGGAATCAGGCTTGGGCTGAAAGGCTTCCATGTGAATCATGAATGAATATTTAGAGCTGAGGAACCATTACTTTCCACTTTGGTGGTGCTTATACTATGCAATAGGTTGCTGAACCATACAAAGAGGCTGTTTGGAGCCATGTCTGCAGCCTATTACTTGCACACTTTGTGTACCACAGATTAGTAGTTTAGCTTGACCAACTCTCAGACAACTATCTCAGATTTCAACTACATAGTAAGTTGAAATGGTTAAGGTTTTGGCTTTTATATCATACAAAAAAGTAGTAGATGAATAGTATGAAAATAAGAACAAGGGTTTAAAGACTGTTGGAATTTTAATACAGAAATTACTATTTTTTTTTTCATTTGCACCCATGTAGATGAGAATGAAATCCACCAAAGTCGACTGAGTTACACAGTTGGAAACCTAGGGTAAATATTCATGACATAACCTTAGTGAAAGTCTTTCTAAAATGTGAACATTTTTGAGAGAAAGCTAAAATACTAACATTCTGTATCAAATCTTATGAATGGAACATGTACACGACATTTTGTCCAAGGGGCAGGTGAGGTAATGGTCATGTATCAATCTTTACGGTGGCAAAGGTTTCGGAAACATTAACATGCTTCGGATGTGCACAATGTTTTCTTCTTTGTTTCCAGGTTAGTCTGTGGCTCGCATTTATATCTAAAAATTGTGTGATATGTAGCTGTCAAGTAAACCAAGATGAGAACATAAATGAAAGCTGCTGCTTCAGAAAATAAGAAAGTCAATATAAAATGTTTTAGAGGGACTCCTAATGATCTGCTTGATCTTTACAAAAAAGTCCCTAAGGATCCACTTGTACAAGAGTCAAAAATACATTTCTTGCAACAAGAGCTTTTAAGAATGTTGTTGCATTTGTTAGTATGTTTTACCAAGGAAAGAACAGTTCTTTTTCTGACATTCAAATATGAGAGAAGCATGCCACAGTACCATTTTCAACTTGGTATAAATGCACATTAGTAAAGCTTTAATAGAATATGGCAGCACGTAACATCTGTGCCTCTCAGCCTTGTTCTTTCACAACACACTTTAGGCACATTTTCTTTTCAAAACTGTGTCAAAAGCATATAAAAGTCTGTTTCAAAGGAAAAACATTCAATAATATGAAGTGTCATTAGTAGTGACACCCAAATCTAGGGACTGACTGGCAGGTTACTGGCTGTCCTTGCAAAGCCTTACACACAGAATGTAAGAGCAAAAGATGTGATTGGTTAAGGTTCAACAGCCAAACCAAGGCCCTGGATTAAAACAGTACAAATGCAGGAGCTTAGAACCTCACTGGAATTTTAACATGGCATCCCAGATGTACATGGTGTTCCACTTTTTGAGAAAAGTTGCTTTTCATCCCCTTGTGTGTTTCATTGGATTCACCATCTGGACTCTGAGTTTTGTAGAAAGTTTTAAAGATCTGTAGACCACACCCACAGCTTGCAAAATGTGGTGTTTGACAACACCTGATGTGATGAACGTGCCCTGTGCTAGTTGTAACTGAATTATATTACGAGCAGGTGAGGTATTAGGTGTTCTTCTCAAGTAAGAGAGCATAAATAAAAATGCATTAAAATGCACTCGAACAGCTTTTGGTTTGTATTATCAACAGGTTAATTTTCCGCTAATGCATAATGTAAAATGGGAAGAAAGCACAAATCAGGACTGTTATGCATATGTACAAAAATTTATTTTTTGAAGCAGTTACTACAAAGTGAATGTTGCATAGTCTTTTATTCTTCTTTTTTTTTTTTTTTTTCTCTGTGAAGTGGTCTACCTGCTTGTGCCACTTATTGTAGCATAATGATATGAGATCACACTAATCTGCAATATAAATTTCAATTCTACATGTGCCTGCCTTGAATTAAGGCTTAATCAATCTTTAAAGGGAATGATCCAGATTGAACCCTTGTATAAATGTGCTCAGTTCCTTAGGACAGTAGTAAATTCTGACCCTATTTTTCTGGCTGCATTTTGTCTACTTTCTGTTAAACACCTGTCTTTTGTACTCAGTTGTCTGTTATATTCTCCTAGAAGAAAAATTAATTGCTAGCAAAATTCTAACCTTGTTCTGTGGAAGTTTATCACTTACAATACAGCCTATAATTGCCTTTTTTATCATCATTTTTTGGTCATAAAACCAGTGGTTGTCCTTGAATAAGGAAAAATGTAGATTTTAGAAATGGTGGACAGCTTAGGAAAGTGAATTATTTTGGAGCTCATTTCTTGAAAAATGCATTGCAGAATAAATCATATACTGTCCTTCAAAAATGAAGCTTTTGGTAATAATCAGACTATAGCTGTTGCTACCATTAAAAGACAAGTACTTATGAATGAAAAATTTTAGGTCAATAATATACTGCAATGCTGACACTATACTTGAAAAAGAATATTTTAATCAATTTTGAGGTCTTAATCTCACTTTCAGATAGTTTGTGGGATTAAAAAAATTCAATTACTAAAAATTGATTTAGTAGTATTTTGTACCGTAGCTCACTGTGAATATATAACAACTTCCTTTATGCAAGTATCCTGTAATAAGTTAAAAATTTCCCTGATGTCCTTATGTATTAAAAAACCCCAGTCAAACAAAAAGCAGGCTAAATGAGTAAAGGACCCATAAGCTTTTCCCTGTATAATGTGGAAGGACATCTTTTTCATGCGTATAGAAGTTATTTTTGATATCTAAAGGAATTAAGTTAATTTACATGTAGATTTATATGAACAAGCATATTTTAAGTTATCATATTGCTGGCCACCATAATAATTACTATAGCATTGATTTTCAGAGCTTTCTGCTGATTTAGAACTACTTGGAATTTTGTATTAATATAAAGAACAAAATCATGTTGGAACCCATAGTCTCGATTAATACTGGGAGGTGTTTGCATAGTAAATATCAGAACTGTATATGGGTTAGAGGCAGATGAAGTACTGGGAGAAAGCAAAACTGATGTCTTTCTCAAAAAAGCAAAGTACAGGAGCTATGATTTGCAGACTAGTTGGCTTAATTTTGCTTCTCATAGGTATCTATAAGACACCAACATTGATGAGAGCCAACACATCTTTTTTTAATAATGATCCATGTCAGAGAGATCTGATTTCTTTATATAAGACAGAAGGCTTTGTGGGTAGAGTACAATCTTTGTTATATATCTTTTGGTACAGTTAACACTAGATATTAAAAAACTACTGAAGAAACATTGATTAGGAAACCACGCTAGAGTAATATAAATGGATGAGAATCCAGATTGATCTTAACCAACCATAAAAACCGCCATTCAGCAAGGCAGGAGTGCCTAAGCAGAATTAACTCTCTGTGCAAATACAGTATGGAAAACACCACCTAGACACCAGCTCTATAGAAAAGGCTCTGCAGTATGCAAAGAATCTGTGTTGAACCATGTAAACTAAATGTTAGACAACTGTGTCAAAATATGTATGAAGGGGCAAACATCGTGTTCTCAGAATGTAATAAGCAATCCTATTTTGAAGAAGCTGCACGTAAGCATAAATAGATATGTGATTAAGCTTCTTGTTCTGTTCAACACACAAGTCTCAGATTGTGTCCGATTTTGAGTGCTCCATTTCAAGAAAGATGAATAGATTGGAAAGTGTAGCATAGAGAAGCAAGGGTATCAGATTCTAGAAAAGATTTTGCATTTTACATTTTGCTTGTTTGTTTCAAATAAGAGGCTGAAGGGAGGCATAGTAATACTTTTCAAGTACGTAAAATAGTGATACAGAAAAGAAGAGAATAAAATACTATGTATTTAGATAGATAGGATGTAATGGGCTTAAGTTGCAGCCGGGGGATTTGAATTGGACTTGGAGAAAAAGGGCAGTAAGGCAATGCAACAGATTGCTTAGGGTGCTTGTAGAGTCATCGCCACTGAAGGTCAGACCCTGGTGGAAGGCCAGACAAATGTCTGTCATGATAGATGAAGTTATAGCTGGTCCTTCCTTTGGGCATGGGGAATGGACCAGATGATCTGAGTGCCTGCCTTCCTTGTGTTCTACGATTATATGTAAAATGTGGCTAGGCCCTTAAGATAAACAAAAATGAATGTTTATTAATGTGACAGTGGTTGTTAGCATTAACTAGACTTAATCAGGCCTACTGTCCCTTTCTGCAGAATAATAATGGAATGATACAAGCTGTGCCTGCAGCAGTTACTTCTGTTTACAAAGAAGAGAAAGATGATCATGTCATCTACAAAAAGTGTGATTCTATAAGAAAATGAAGTGTTTAATGAAGACTAGACATCAAACTGACATTTAATTTTAAATTAAAAACCCTCCAAAATATAACATAATATACTTTCAGGTAATAAATAGGAATAGTGAAGTTTGAACATTGTTTTTTTGACTGAGACAGTGGTTGAATGGGGCAGGAGCTGATAGTTACTGAGAGAGCAGATGAATCATGTCGTATGTGTGTCTTGCAGAGGAACACAGCAGCAACAACAGCAGCTTGAAACTCGTATCAAGTTTCCTCCAAGTTTGACCCTATGCTGCCACAAGTAGAACAGGTTTAATTTTTTCCAAGATGGAAGTTCCAACACTAGGTTAACAGCATGAGGGATTACCCATACCCTTTTATTTATTTATTTATTACATTGGAATTTATTTCTAGTTTAAAAAAAAAAAAAAGAATACCATATTTCTGAAAAAGGAACACGCTTACTTTGCTGGTAACTGTATCTTTAAGGCTATACAATGCAAATGAGCTAAAGCAGATTTGGGTGTCTGTCTGTTGTCTACAATAGCATCTTGATTTTTAATAGATTTTTGAAACAGAAAGGATTTGCCAGACACCATCCGTACCAGGGAGAACAGGATAACTTTGTGTAGTGAACCCATTGTCTGGGTATCATTCTGATTGTTGCAGACTTGACATATTAATATATGAGAACTTAGGAATTTTAAAATACCAGAGCACTTCTGGCCTTTATTCAAACAGCAAATCCACTCAAAGTCAAACATCTGTGTATAGACAATCTTGATAGAACAGTCTTTCAATGTCTCTGAACAATACATTTTTTTTTCTTTTTTTTTTTATTCTTTTAATTTTCATCTGTGAATACTTGGGAAAGGAATTCTTAAAGAAAGTCTGTTTGTCTTCCCTTTTCAGGGGCAAAATTAGGCATTTTTTTCTGTTATACTTTTTCATTATTACAGAAATGATCCTGTGTTGAATTCATCAAGTGACATTTTAAACGAATGAAATCTGTCCTTGAGAAAACATTTGGTTTTAATAAAAAATAAACTTTCTGTTAAATATTTGAATCAGCCTATCAAGTTACAGAAAAACCAGGAATCCAATCCTCTTTCAAATCGGAAGTTTAAAATTTTTATTAAGAAACTAGTATGTTTTTTACTATAATAATATAATGACCCCTTTATCTCCCATTGGAAACTGTTGTTCTTATTTATATTAGAATTTCTTTGAAATCTAGGATGTTTTCATGATGCTTTTTAGTTTGCTTATAGTGCTACACAAATACAGCCAAACTGCATCTAGATATTAGATGGTCTTAGTCTTCCCTCTCCTACATTTGCCTCTACCCACAATATAGCGAAGCCCAAAACATTCTAAGGGGAGGCAGCATGAAACTGAGACTCAGTTTTCCACTCTGTGTCTCAGTTTTCTTAGCTGGATGATGATACTTGAGTTCTTTGTAAAGCACTTTGAGTCTGATATGGGAAAACGCTACAGCAAAAGCTCTATTTTATCTCTTTCAGCTTTTACAGTTAGATTACAATTGTAATATTTTATTACAATATAAATGTCATATATTATAAAGATTTTTCTTCTTTAAGTATGATCTGATTCATCCATATATGCTAAATATGAACATGCTTTGTTGGAATTTTCCATATTTTAGAAATTTCTTAAGCTTACCCTAGAAACCAACAACAATGAGCTATAAGTTCCTCAGACTGTATTTCTCTTAGACAGATGTGCCAGCTAGTATGTGTTACTTTTGCTCATCAGATAGATGCAGCTATTAAGGATAATTGTGACGTAGCACATTCTTTCTGCTTTGATGAAACAAAAACATGTAATGGATCCACTATGCTACAGGGACAATATTCTGCAGAAGCAGATTTATTAATTTTCCTTTTATATTTATATAGCAAGGTTAGATGTCTTTTCTTTTTAAAAAATAATTTCTCTGAAAAGACTCAGCTCACTAGTCACACAATATCAGAATCTCATGCCAAAATGTTAAAAAATGTGTCCCTGAATCTGCTTAGTGTGAGACATCGAGACTTGCTTTAAAGTACCTTTACACAGTCAGACTGGTATAAAGGGACCTTAACATAGCTGAAAGTAGGGCTTTGATCTCAGTAAGTTCATACTTCCCTAATCAGATGTTGTTCCTTATATAATTCAAAAGAATTAACAGTGCAGCAGAAAAGAGAAACCCACATGTATTTTATGAAAGTCAGAAAGAACTGCAAAGAGATGAAGTGAAAGTGGTTCATATTGTGCAAAAGCATGAAAAGGTAAATGTTTCAATGAGGTGTCACAGGAGAAGCCTCCCAGAGCCTATATAATCCAAAATGTCCCTAGGGAGGGATAAGAGGGAAAGGTATATTAGAAATGATAGAAGGAGAACAATGATGTTTAGACCAAAATGTTAAGGAGAGTCTTTTGAGAGGGATTCTTGCAGTGATTCACAATTTAAAAGCCCAATGCTGCACAAAACACAAGAAAAAACAGAAAAAAAGATCCTGTTGCATCGTGCGGAAGGATTGCTAAAATGCCGGGTAATTACTCCCCACTCTGTCGTCTAGTTCATAAGAGAACAGGGTGAAACTCTGCAATATCTAATAATCAGAAATAAACAGCACTAATGGTATTTGCACAGTAAAAATTATCAAGTCCCCAAAAGAACAACAAAAGAATCCAGGCAAGTTATCATGTTGAGAAAGTTATTATTGCTGCCAAAGTGACAATAAGTAAATAAAATTAAATTAAAACAGTGAACAAATGTTGCTGCTGTTGAGACTGGGGTAATTCTGTAGCATATCGTAATGAGAAAGACAAGCAATATACTTCAATGCCAATTAATGGAAATGCACCAAGACCCCCAAATTGCCTTTCAGTACTCACTGGTAGGCAAGTGCTGCACAAAACTCTTCTGGCTTTAGTGGCTGTGTCCTTATGGAAGAAAGGAAAGTTCTTTTTCTTGTTTCTGCCAGTAATGGGATGTGTGACTTTTGTGAAGTCATGTCATCTTCCTCCCACATATTTCAAGCCACCTTTTAGAGTAGCGAATCAATCAGAGGCTGTTTCTTCCTATGCATTTGCAAAATACTTAGGAAAATAATAGGTTTCTGTTATATCATAATAACAATCACTTAAAGACTATTCTCATAAGCTTAAATCCTAAATA
>WAAD01036202.1:1766-24721 GCA_013389945.1 Fregata magnificens | reverse complement strand
TCCTAAATAAGCACTATAGAATTTGGCCTAATTACCCAATTCTTTCTCTACTGTAGTCAGCAAAATCTTTTTCTCTGACTTTAATTGGAATGAAACTCAAGTTGTAAGTCTTTGTGGAATGCAGGGATTTCCCTATGCAGATATAATGTATCTGATTTTGGTTTTATATTCAACTGGCAACTGAACAGATTTTATTCTACTAAAAATATACTTTGATTTATAGATCAAGATTTCAGGAAAATTTTTAATTCCATCCATCCAACCTCTAAAGGAAAATCTAGTTTAGCAATTTTGAATAAATGAAATGCGGAAGAGAAATCACACTGATTTCACACTTAACTTACACAATGGCTCATTTTTTTATTGTATTAGTATTAAATAATCTGCATGTGTAAGTGCGATAGAGTGATGACATCATTGAATTCAGATGCACTTGCGGAAGCACCTTCTAATTTTTATCCATTGTTAAATCCAATTTTATTCAGTGCTTGATGCATTTACTTTTGGATGATATCTGAATGACTCTATTTCATAAAAAGTATGCTGTGTCTTTTCTTCATAGCAAGTCAAAGGAATGGTTGCCAGTAGCATACCAGTATATCTCCAAAAGTAATCCTGATTGAGTTGGGAAGTAGTTAATAAATTTTATTTCTTTCAACAACATTGGATTTCGTTTCTAAGTCTTTGAACATAGATCAAAGTAAGGTGGTTTAAAGTCAATATAAATCAAAGCATGGTCTGAAATGTTAATATACTACCTATGTCACTGGTAGCAGTTCTGTCAGAAATTCCCTTAGATGTCAAAAGAAAAAAAATCTGCTCTTGAGTATGTTTCTGGGTGAAACACATAGACTTGATGCAAGGTAGAAGTTCCTCTATCTATCAGTATCATGCAGGTCATTATAAAGTTGAAATAAAAGTTTGGTATTGGAGTTGTACACAGGCACAGTGGATCTACTAGTTTTTGCTTTTGGGAAAAATAGTCATATTTAACTGCTGTGAATTTCAACAAGTGTATCTCTTACTATCTTATGACATAATGGGAAAAGATCCATTTGGAGCATAAGAAAGGCATACTATTCTTCCAATGTATTGTTCAGTTAAGTTATTAAGGAAAATGCTTGTTGGAGTCATAAGTAAAATAAGTTTCTTTTCGATGGCACCTAAGTATCTTGGCCACTTTGGATTTGTATTTGATGGATTACAAAAGGAAGATAGTGACAGAACTGAAAAAAAAAAAAAAGAAGAGGAGGAAAAAGCAACAGTTAAAATTAATAGTAACAATGTAGNTGTCTGTTCAAGGAACATTCAGGAGAAAATATTTCCATGGAATGATTCGTACTAGCTCTTGCACACTCTGTTATTTGAGCTGGTTTTATTACTTTTGCCAGCTTTTTTTTTTTTTTTTTTTAGTGCAAACTATGTTCAAGAGCCTCAGGTGGGTGCTCACATTCTCAGAGTGGTGGAAATTTCAAAAATACTTTTCTTCTTTTCTTTGTTGCTGGTTCAGTTTATTGGTGCCTGTGTCTGGTTTTGAATTTTTTTTGGTGGGAAGAGTTGTATTTCTATAGTAATTTCTCTCTATTCAAGAATGAATTTTTGATTCTTATACTTTTTCTCCTTGAAATCTTTTGGTCTTTCTTGGACCACAGTCACATGTTTGTCCACCCAGAAAATGTCTGAGAAACATCTCCAGGATTAACAGAAAAAAGAAAACAATAAATTATCAAAGTCGCTTTAATAAAAGGGATGTCTCCTCTACAACATACTTGAAATTCTCTGCCTCCTGAAATTGATACTGCCTTTGTAGCTAGCACACCTGTATAAACTCCTAGGTGTAGTGCGTGTAGTGCATTTGGCCTGTTAAAAATAACATCATGCAGATACCAATTCTGCAGTACGGTAGGGAAAGTGCCCCACCACTTTCAACATCTGCAGGAATACTTTCAGCTATGGAAATCTAGCACCAAAAAATACACTGTGTTTATTCTGGGCATGTAGGTTTTTAGAAATGTTTGATTTTTGGAGAGCTGTCCTGTGGCAAGGGAAAAGTCATTGGAAATCCCATTACTCTGAAGTCATAGGCTACATATGGCTGGATAGATAACTTCTCTTTGAGGTACGTAGCCTACTAGCAAGTGGCCAGGTTTATTTATTCCTGGTTCTCTAACAGAATTGGTAGCTGGACTTGTGCATAGAGGTTAGCTTTATTGCAATTGTTTCTCCAGCTATACAATGTAAAAAATAAATACCTACCATATGGGGATGCAGGGGAGGTTAATTCATTAATATTTATGGAGCACTTTTAGACAATTTTATAGAAGTGACTATAAAAATACTTATACAGATGAGGCAATAAAAATGTGAAATTGTATTCCTGCTACTTATAAATTTTTTGGCAGTAATGGCATGCACCTTGTTTTCAGTATTGGCTCCATTCTTTTATGCAAAGCCTTCATTTAGAATGGGATAAATTTAATCTAGTTTTAGTCACCTAAAATTTAGGTATGTAGTCTAAGCTAGTAATTGGTATTCCTGCTAGAGCTAGAGGAGAGAAGATAGACTGAATTCCCATTGACTAATTCAGAAAATCTAAGAGCCTAGCTTGGTGCTTAATTTTTAGATTCTGAACATTTCTTGACATGAGTCTCATTTCTTTAGTAGAAATGTGTGGTTGCAACTGTGGGGAGCAACCAGCTTTAGAGTCTGCCTTCACATACGTGTTCGGAGCTAATCCGAGTCTAGTCTAAGACTGTCTAAGACAAGTGGTACAAAACTAAAAGCTTCTTTTGATAGAAAAGTGTAATTTGTTTTATAAGAAAGTACTCTCTTGGTAAAATCTATTTCTGAAGAATTAAAATGAAGTTTTACATAAAATTCCGGGTAGCTGCATGCTAGCAAGGCAGTCTAGAAATCGTGGAGCTGCAGCACTTGGCAGGCGGAGGACCAAAGTCAGACAGCCTGTGGCTTATATTAACAAAGCAAGCTGGCACAGGAAACCCAGATAGGTGTAGTTATGGGATGCCCGGTAACCATCACAGCCTTCATGGCTCTGACACCCTTCCAGAGTATTGCAGTTTGCTGCCAGCTTTTGGAATGAAACTGCTCTATCCAATAGTTTGGCACCATCTCCCTTAGACACTTCTGGTTTTCTGAGGAGTATTTTCTCCTATTCTCTTTATTTGGTTTTTAAGGCAATACTAATTTCCAGAAACACAAATAAAAATGCTCCTATTAGGTAGGTAGTGCAAGTATGTCTTATTTCATGCCACTTCATATATAGAAAATAAAAATGCCCCTGTTACGTAGGTAATGGAAGTATGGCTTATTTCACGTCATTTCATATATAGAATACATGAATGTATGGCTGTTTATCCTTTATATTCTTAAAAAGAGTTGTGCTTGTTGCCACATGAAGATACAGACTGGAGCTTGCCTGTGCAGAAATGAAAGGATGCATTTTCTTCCATGAAACATGAGGAAATTTCACCACATGTCTGAGTGTGCTAATAATATTAAACCTCCTAACTGTCACATTCAACGTTGAAATACTTTATAGTGCAGCCTTTTGCGTGAGCACTAACTAAAAGCCTGATTCTAAATCTCTGAGTCAGGGGAGACAGAGGGATGAATTCTGTCCCGTGGCCTAACTGACAAGTATTCTACAACAGTTTGCACTTGTCTGAATGGCAATATTGGACAATTTGACAAATTACATTTTCAGATAGTTCCAAGAGAATTCTGCTTCTGTTCATTCACAAAATAACTCATCTCTGTCACAGAACTTAAGATTCGTCAAGTAGCATATAAAAGGTGAATATGAGTTATAATCATACTGAAAGAAAAACAAACTTTTTTTTTTGTACATGACATTATAAAGTTGACTGAGTTCCTATCTGGTAAAGGAAGTTCATAATCTTATATTTTAGTACAGTCAGTTCATAAGATGAATCCCCTCAAGAGTGGGGTAGAACTGGTTTAAACTGAAGAACTGTTCCGTAAACAATTCTGAGGCATAATAAACAACAATTTTACTTCTTGGAAGATTCAGTTTTCTAGTATGATAATGATGTAACTGTAATGAACCGTGTCTTCTTGTTATGAAAAAGAATCAACCACAGTTGTTGCACAGACCTCCTGTGTATCTTGTCTGACAGCATGCTTTCTTTTTTTCCCAGATGCATGGATTTGCTTGTAGGGAAATGACAAAGCATATTTCCAGCCTTAGTGTCTTAATGTGATAAACATGTTTTCCTTTATGCATAGTAGACATGAATGCACTTCTGGTTTAGTTTGTTCCAAAAGAAATTCTAGCTTTATAGTAGTCCTGTATCCTTTGGAAGTCAATAAGCATTTTCCATAAAAAAGTGAACTATATCCCTGTTTTGCTGCATTCCGTACCTCTGCTAGGTGAGCACAGTCTGCAAGGTGTGTAAGTCACATTCCCAGATGCTTTCATGATTGGTCATTATAGGAATTTCCATATAGTAAATTGTTTTGGAGAAATAGTGTGTGTATGATGAATGCTATTTGTTTGTAATGACTGTAAACGTACAAGAAAAAGGAGAGGAGAAAAGAAAGGAGGCATATTGCTTTTGATATCCCTGAAACTCTTACACAGAATTTGATATTAGCACTGAGTTCTGGTAACTCTTTTACGAATGTACTGTAATTGTGGTAATAAAATGGTATTTTTAAGTTCTATTTCTTACCTCTTTAAAACACTTTTTCTTCATAATGAGTTTATGAATATGTCTGTATTTTAGTAGCCTGAATTGATGAAAAAAGCAATTTACTACTGATTTCCAACCATAGAACCGCAGTCAGTCAAACAACTAATTAATCACTTTTCAGTATTAACAGAAAAGCTGTTGTCAGTACAGGCCAACTCGTAGAAATAACTGTGGTACACAAGCAGCTTACCATGGCCTTAGGTGTAGACAGAGTAGAACTCAACAGCAGAATGGCGTCTACATTATACCAGTATTGGTGAAATTTGTAAATAAAGGGGATGCAGAAAGGTAAATGAAAGTGCAAAGAGTTTGTAGGCAAGTATTTTCTGAAAATAGAAAGAATGATATGTCTGAGGAGGTCTAAATTCATGATAGGCTCAAGATGACACCTTTTAGCTCAAGATGTGAGTTACAAAATCCTGAAAGATATGGGCTGTATCAGAAGTAGTTTACAACCTCTGAAAATGAGCATACCCCAGTGACATCTGCTAGTGTCCACTCTGGTTTTCCATCCAAATCAGTGGCTATCTCAGGGAAGCCAGTCAGGCTGTAGCTGGTGTAAAACTGGTGAACGGTCAGAATCAGTCCCAGAAGTATAGAACATCAGTCCCTAGAAATGGTATGGGTGGCGACAGACTGGTTGCTGGTTAATCTAACCTTGATAATATAAAGGATATATGTCACATATATAAGTAAGCAAAAGAGGATTGACAGTTATTATACAAACATGCCCACCTGGGACTTGACAATAATACTTTGTAGCTTGCTGACTCATGCCTATAGCCTGCTATCACACTGAGTTTGCAAATAGAATCAAAGGCAAACTTGAGATATCCACATTGTCAAGAACCCTGGGCAGCTGAGGAGGAGATAGCATTTTCTGAAGAGGAAGCCAAAAGAAAAATACAGAAAATTCCTATATGTTATCCAAACAAGGCCTTCAGTTTGCCTTGTTAATTTAATGCAAGACAAATTTTTCATCCAGAAACTTTTGATTTCTAGGAAAGGAAGATGTATGTTTTCTTTCTGTCATAAAGTTTTGAACTTTAATTAACTTTCTTTCTATAAAGGGTGGATGCCTTAGATACCAGACAGAAAGCCTGCATAAGCATATAATGGCTAATAGCACACCTGCCATTTTATGTAATCTTTACATCTATGCCAAAAAAGATTTATTTCTGTGAACAAATATTATTTGATTAATATATGAAAAACAATTTCTAAAGGGAGCAAAGTTGAAAAATATAACTCACTTATACTGCTATTATTTACCTAGTGAAAGTACTATAGAAAATACATTTCTGAATTATTCAAAAAGTTCATTAAGGTGTCCAAAATTTAATACTACTTTCTATCAGAAACACAATATCCTGCCCAAATAATTTAGATCTCTATATAACGGGGTTTATTTAGTTTTATTCTCATGCAGAAGTTATGTAGAAAAGTGCCTGCCTTCAGTACAAAAACAATAAATAAGCAGGGGCAGGTCCAACACTTGAAATTACACAGAAGTCAACAGAAAATATAAATTAACCAATTCTAAAAAGAGGATCAGTATGTCAACTGAACCAACAAAAGCTGGTGAAACAATATATGGAGAAAATTACTTTCCCTAAACTGAATTCAAGATAACAGAACAATTTAAGAGAGACTCAAATCCCTTACAGATATTGGGCCAAGGCATACTTTAAGTGTTGAACTTCTCTAAAACGCTGAAAATATTTTCTTCAGTCTTCTGGGAAGGTAGGTTTTCTAGAGCATGAAATGTGAATCAAGATTTGATCTGAGTCCAGACTTTCTTAAAATTAAAAGGTGTTTCTCCTATTAGATGAATAATATGGGATGAGGACATATGGTAAATACTCACTAAGCAATGTTTACATCATATAGATAAGATTATTGAGATTCCCACATTTCTGTATTTTTCTCTGTCTCTTTATTGGAGTAGCACAATGAGCATTAGGCCAGGCCTGCCTGTGTCCCATCTAGGTTTATGGTAATTTTGACATGGGTTTCCTTTGATTGAATTAATGACTTTTTGTGATGAGTTTCATAAATATGGTGCCTGTTGGCAAAGGTATGGGCCAAAACAACTACTTTTAGGTACTTGTCACAATGTATTTCTGTCATGGTTTAACCCCAGCCGGCAACTCAGCAGCACGCACCCGCTCTCTCACTCTCCCCCGGTGGGATGGGGGAGAGAATCGGAAGGGTAAAAGTGAGAAAACTCATGGCTGAGATAAAGGCAGTTTAATAGGTAAAGCAAAAACTGCACGCACAAGCAAAGCAAAACAAGGAATTCATTCACTCCTTCCCATGGGCTGGCAGGTGTTCAGCCATCTCCAGGAAAGCAGGGCTCCATCACGCGTAACAGTGACTTGGGAAGACAAATGCCAGCACTCCCAACGTCCCCCCCCCCCTTCCTTCTTCTTCCCCCAGCTTTAGATGCTGATCATGACGCCATATGGTGTGGGATATCCCTTGGGTCAGTTGGGGTCGGCTGTCTCGGCTGCGTCCCCTCCCAGCTCCTTGTGCCCCCCCAGCCCACTCGCTGGTGGGGTGGGGTGAGAAGCAGAAAAGGCCTTGGCTCTGGGTAAGCACTGCTCAGCAGTAGCGAAAACACCTCTGCATTATCAACACTGTTTCCAGCACAAATCCAAAACGTAGCCCCATACTAGCCACTGTGAAGCAAATTAACTCTATCCCAGCCAAACCCAGCACATTTTCCAGAGTATATATTTCAGATATATAATGAAGGCTTTGTTCTGAATATTTGATTCGAAGGGTTGATGGTTATCGGCTGAGAGAATAACCCATCTTGTGTGCTTTGTCTGATAGCTTTAACAAGTTGAATAACATTTAATACCAGAATGTTATTAAATACTTTCAACAGATTGATTCATGCAGCTGATGGGCCAAGGATTATTTAGTGTTCAGTGAAAAAATATTGAAAACGAATACATTTAGATGATCAAGTTTGATCATCTAATCATAATTTGATCATCAATCATGACTGATCGTGGTCAATTCATAAGCTGAAAACGAGGTGAAATTTTCATCAAATACATTATCGCTGTAGATTATTTGCCATATGCCACAAATAATGCTCCTTCGCTTTCTCTAAAATTAAAACATGTATTGCTGAAAAATAATGAGCACATTAGTTATGTCCTGACAAAAGACCGGTACTCTGTAGTGACAGAAGTGGAGTCTCTCTCTCTCTCATTACTGATTGCAACTATTCACATGTCTTAATGCAAGCATCGACAAAAGTTGCCAAGAGTACTTGAATTAGTCTTTTATATTGATAAATACAGCAAAAGAGACTCTTGCATATGAAAATGTTCACCAGGTGGCACAGCAGCTTTGCTTATATTAACAGAAAACTTTGGTAATAGTTTGCAGCTAATTTAACTTCTGTGGTCCTCAGATCACTAACGCCACACAGAAGTAATAGTTGGTTATATTATGAAATTTGTTTTCAGAGCTAGCACTAGCATTTAGGATTCCAGTGGCTTTTTTTTTTTTCTTGCTTCCCTCTCATTGCATTATTCTGAACAGTGATGCATTTTTTGACATTTTCTAAGCTACAAGTTCAGAAGAGGGTCTGCACTCAAGCTCTGTGATGAACAATGAACTATGATTCAGAGCCTGAAATTTAGGTCCTTGGTATTCTTGAAATATTGAGTCATCTTTTCCCTTGTTTCTTTACATTCAGTAATCATCCCTGTTGCTTGCACAGATATATAAACAAAAAACCTCCCCTGTATACATGGAAGTATAGATAGACCAGTAGAACTGCATTTAAAGTAACTAAACCAGGCTTGTGACCGTTTAGTTTTTCAGGAAAAAGCCATCATTGTAGTCATATTATGGCACCATTGCCAGAGATATTTAGCGGTTCTTAGCAACTGTTTAAACCACCTGTCCCATTTTGGTGGCATACTTTTAGATGAAAAGGATATTAATTATTGTGGCAATTCAAAGAAAAGCTGACAGGCTGCAACTGGGACTTGACTTTGCTTCTCAGAGTAAATCCAAACTAAGAACCTGCAACTCTTATGACATAATTAACTTCTTATTATTGCAGTCCTAGTATATGCAGGTGTTTATATTATGCAAAATATACAGAAGCCAAAGTATCTTGTTGCAGAGAATCCAGTAGCAAAATTAAATAGGACGTTACAAGATTTCATAGTGAAGTGTTGTTTTGCAATCCATTATGTCTCAAAAGGCTTGGTATAGCTCTGGAAGATTTTAAAAGTTATGGGGTCATTGTAAATTTCTAAAGAATTCCGTCACATAATATAGTGTTAGATTATATTTATTAGCCAGGTGAGGGATCATTTATTAGTAATCTATCTTCTTTGTAGCATTAAGTAATAATGCTTCTCCCATCCTGCCCTGTGACGATAATACATAGCACGTTGCCTATCTAATCTATGTTCATACATACATGTGTGTGTATGTATATGTATAAATACATTAAAAAAAAAAAAGTAACTGGCATTCACACAGTGGCACTGATTTGTCCCAGGTATGTTGTGTAACATGCATCTTTGGACTAGCAAATGTCAAAAAGTGTGTGCCCAGGACAACTGATAGGTTTTGATCCAACACATTTTTAAAGAACGCATGGAATTTCCGCGCAATTTCTTTGCGTTCTGAGTCCATAGGCTCAGGTAAAGTGGTGACTAATGTTACATTGCTCCATCTTCTTAAGCCCAGCCTTGGAAAAATGAATGCAATGGATGATTATAAATATCCAGATTGCAGATGACTGTAATTAGTCAGTTCCCAGATGACTGGGATCATTTAGTTAGGTTTCATATCAGCTATGAGTGCTTCAGATGTAAAGTTCAATGCTATAGTGTCTGGAAATGTAGTGTCTAGAATATTTAATTTCAAATTTTTACCTGGAAATGAGCATCTTTTGAACTTTTTGGAGTTCTGTCAACTTCTCTGTTACGGGTTCTGTCGTATTTATTGCTTCTGTGACTTCAGTGTTAATTTTGCATCGAAGAAAGCCTCATATCTTATGATTGTTTGTTTTTAATTAATTTTACCAATTTGCTGAGCCAGTTTCTCATTTTCCAGCTGTGATGGAGAATCCATAACAGGTAATACTGCAGCACGACCTACTTTCAATTTTTAGCTACATGAGCAGGAGAAAAGGATTAAAAATGTCAGCAGCAAGGGTAACATTTGTTTGGGTGGATTTAAAAATTAAATTTTTACTAGCACCAGAATGCTGCATTTAACAGCTCTCAGGACATGTCATGTATATTATGCAGCGCAGCTTACAAATACACAAGCTGCCTTCTGCATCACAGTGCTTTTTCTCTTGAAGGTCTCCCCTGTGTTTTATTCCTACTCTGATAAGTATTTAAGAACTAATCTGGACTTGTATGTAAATAATTGTAACAAAAATGAATATACATGCAGAAAATTAAACTGAAAACAAGAGTCCTACGCTTTCAGCTAACAATAAATAGTGTCTTTGTTCTCTATCCATTTTAAGCAAACGACCTCTCCCTCAACCAGTTACACTGTTAAAATAGTCATTCTCTAACCTATCTTGAAGTAAAAGGTTAACATATATGTGACTTAAGAAATATGTCAAAAACTGTCCTAAAGAGTGTAAAAATGGATAAAGAATAGAATATAATAAATAGAAATACATTAGAAATGTAAATTTCCCTCCTGCTGGGAGCAGCAATATTAGGAATGAGAGTTGCAGTCCTCTCTTCCTGCAGTTCTCAAATATAATGGGGGTGGTGACGGTGGAAATAGTTCAGAAGCCTAAAGTGTGCTGAGCTGGCTTTTTGAAGCGATGAATAGCTAACAGCTATGAATAACTGAGCACAGGCGTAGAGCCAAGAAATGTTTGAAATGGCAGTTCTGGATAACACACAATGTATTCCGTATGAGGGAAAGAAGGAAACCTTTCCAATGGAAAAATTGTTCAACACCTGTATACTGCAGTGTGTTTTGTACGTCTGTCTGAAACGCCAAGGAGTGGCCATTCTGATAAATAAGATGCTGAACAAATGAACCACTCATCTCATCAATTTGTTAATTCATACATTTCTGTGTTCCTTTTTAGTCAGTAAAAAAATGCTGGTTGACATAATTGTGTAATTAAGTAAAATGGTTTTCCATACAATCTAAAAGAAAAATATGGTTGGCTTCCCACCTGTCCCTTCAGAACAACTCTGCATATCTTATTAAACCCTTTCTCATTTAAATGCAAATATGATGTAGTATAAGATGCCGCGTGTTTTGCTCTTGAACAATGAGTATCCTTTTTCTAGCCTGTGTACTGGGTGCAAGAACACATGAGCTCTAAGGCTGTGATCAGGCCTCCAAAGGCATTCAAGTACACAAACCACTTCTGTTACTCGACACTATCCCATGTTAGTGTTTTATGAGCTTTATTTTGTCTTGACTTATGCATGGGGGATGTATTCAATTTCTCCAAAAGGAAAAAAAAAAATAGTTAGTTTATTGAGTTAATATTATCTTCTTGGAAATTAAAGTCTGAAGACTTAATAGCTCTAAGGTAAGACTGACATTGATTTCTTGATCAGACTTACTACACTGAGGTTCTATCAGTGGCTTCAAAGCAATGGTAAAAGTAAAATAAGTGACTGGCTTCTAATGATCTCAGATGACTGGTAATGATTCCCTACATTTATGATTTTATAATATAAAATTGATCTATAAATACATGCTACAGCAGTATATTATCACAACTTAGGATACCTTCCTATGTTTAACACTCAGATTCCAATCATTATGTTTCTGGTTTCTGTAATGCTTTTCATTAATACTAGAGTTTTTGTGTTTAAGGTAATCCTCCTTTTCTTTGAAAAGAAAAAAAAAAGGATGAAACAGAAAGAATACAGTGGCACAAATAGTGTTTTCTTGTGATCTAAAACTGATACCTCTTACTCTCAAGAGCGAACCATCTGTTGCGATAAGAAGAGTGTAATGGGAGAGAGGCTCAATTATGACTGGCATAACCATCAGCCACAGACTTGCTGTCAGAGCTGACTAAAATGAATATACACAAAATCTGGATATTTAAGGTATTAGTGCTTGTTAATTACCTCTTTAATTAAATCTTGTCCTTCTTTATCATTGTAAGAATATTTCAAAGAATAATATTGTAATTGTAGAGGTGCAAGCACTGATGGCGCTGTAAGAATAATAAAAGTGTCTGGAAGGACGTTTCATATTTACATGCATTTAATATTTACCAACGTGAAGAAAATGTATTATGTTGTTAGGAATTACGTTTATCAGCTTATATTTGTATTATAGTATTTTATTCAGTTTTATATATATTTTTAACACACACAGCTTTTCTCCCACTTATCTCAAAAACCTATCCGTCAGGTCTTGTGCTCTACACACAGTGTGGCAGACAAATTGATTAATCTCCAGCCAAACATGATACCAAATATTGTTAAGATACATTGAGTACATTAAAAAAAGTTCACAGGTAAAAGGAAAATTGTTGTCACTAATTTTATTTTGAGATATTTTTCATTTAATCACATTAATTACAATGTATTGTTCCTATATTTCATTGTGTTTTTATATAAAAACATATGCGCATAAAAGATAGAAATCAATATATGCATAATTACACCATTTAAAGAACTATATTACATGGTAATTGGACAAAGTGCCGTTTTGATAAATCTTGATTTCCCAGGATGTTTAGATTTTCTTTAGTGCAGATCTCTACTAAACAGATGACATTTAATAAAGCAGCAAATCACTATTCATCTGAATGAGCCTAAACAAACCTATTATACATTAGAGTGTATAGGCACTCAGCTGTTTTTTCATTTGTTTTTCTTTCAAAACAGACCTGCCAGAACCCAAAAATCCTGAACATCTTACCAGGAGCAGGACAATCAACATTTGAAAAAGGAAACCCCTCTCCATGTCATTCACGTTAAGAAGAGGTGACCCTTAAAAAGGTGAGTTGAAGTATGCCATAATGTAAGCCACAGTATAATGGCCACCCTTTTCCTTTTTTTTAGGTACCTATTTCCTTGTTTCTCTCTTCAGTTACATGCAGAATCAACAAATATCTTACAGCCAGAGCCTCATCCAGTTTATACTGAGTAAGGATATATCTCTCTTGTTAAGGCTGCACCAGTAAAATCAGAAATGCAAATATTCCAGGTGCTTAAAATGTATGAAGAGATCACACAGAATTTGTAACGAAGCTATTGTAAATTTGTCCTGTGAACCTTAAACTGCAATGGGGATTTATAATTATGATGTCTGCCTATGTAACTTTTCAAATGAAGAAATGAGAATGTTCTGCATTTATTAATTTGCTTTTGGCCAAAGTGGACAAGAAGAAAACGGTTTTCTCTAGGAGAAACCCATTTTGCTATGTTACACTTAAAAGTGAAGAAGTACTGTAATATATACGGTATATTTTCAAGATACCGTCTTGAAAAGAAAATGCAGATAATTAAATGATCACAAACTGTAGTGCAATTAGAAGACTTTGATGAAAGATGCGATTTAAGTAATACAAGTTTTAATGGCAAAAAGAGCAGTTCTCCACTCAAATGCATATTAATCATCACAGTATGTGTGCTTTGTCGGCTGCTGATAAACTTATTATTTCTTTCTTTCTTCTGTTCACTCTGAATAAACATCTATTCCCAAATGCCACCCATAGCACTGAGTGGAAAGAATGAGTCCTTCTATAGTCTGACAGAATGGCATCCTGTACTCAGCATAGATATCAGTAGTATCTTTTCTTCAAAAATAGTTTCTAGTGGCAAGGGTTGAATAATGCTTGGGACCAGTAGACAAAGCTGAGAAATTTATGATCATGGTGATTGCATTTGAGTGCAGACATTAAACTTGCTGCCTTTCCCCCAGCATCCAGTATTTATTTATTTATTTACCTGCGAAAATGTGCTAGGCAAAAGAATTTTGGTTATTACTGGTATTTCAGCACTAGCTATAAGTCTCAGAGCAGGGTGACTTTGTAAGAAGAAACATCCTCGCTAAGAGGCAGGACTCATGAGTGGAGGTATAGTTGTACGCTAGTGCACTTAAGTGCTCTTAACAGAAAAGCTGGTCTAAAACCACCAAGTGGAACAGATACAACACAGACCTGATCTGTAGATTTCTCTCCCAAATCTTGAATGTTTGGCTGCTGTGCATTTGCATATAGACAAAACAATGAGGTTCCATTCTGTCCAATATTGTCATGTGTCTATGAGGACAATTTCAGTCATCTGCAGACGGTTCTCTAAAAGTGATATTTTTTTCCTCTACACAGTTTTCACATTTTCAGAAGTTAGATTTTACTTCTCATTTTCTTACTAGCTGTTTGAAGGACTGCTTTGAATTCACACCTCAGTCAATAGTATGTGTTTGAAAGAAAATGTTCCATAGAAATCTGAAAAAAATATTTATTAACCTCCCATAACAAGTGAATTGTCTTAGATATCAGGGCTTATATTGTAGCCATTACACTATATTAGAGAACAGTCTTAGCTGTGGGGAAAAGAGAGAGACATCTGCAGTCTAATACAAGTAACAATTAAACACAATGGGAACATAGAGAAACTGGTAAAAATTATGCTGCTGTATGGCTCAGTGGAACTAAATGTTGCATAACATGTTTTTTGTTTTTTATTTTTGCAGTGCTTCACCATTCAAATTAATTAAAGAATCTTCCCGAATGAGGTGCAATGTTGCTTTGGAAAATATTGCTTTAGCAAGCTGTAATGGGCAACTCGGCATACTTCTGTAAAATAAGTCTGTAAACTTGTACCAATTATAGTTGCTATGCTATAAATGATTTTTTAAAGTTCCTTATTTCTAAAAGTCATTTTTAATTCCCCCCATCATTAATGCTTTTGCACACAGTTATAGTAGCACATCACTGAAGTACATTTCAGTTTGTTATCGAGGGTTATGAAGAAACAGATGATGAAATTTCACACTGATTTTCTTTTTCAATACACAGTGGAAAGAAGCTATCTTATTTTAGTCTAACCATCAGAAGAAAGGGCATTAAAGTCACCACACAGCATCATATCTGTAGCTGATGCAAACAACCATTTCATTGAAGATACAGCTAAAGATCTGATTCCAAACTTTAAGGTGCGCTGATCTCTAATCATTAGAAATTATATATACATACCTAATGTGGATGAAGTTGTAGTTAAGAAAATATCTCGAGTCAGTAGCACAAGAGAACAGATCAAATTACGGTAGCCATTGGCATCTATTAAGGACAGACACTAAAACAAATAGACATGCCACTTCAATTTAACCTGAACTGTGATAAGCATGGTAGTGTATCATCTAATGATTTTGTTCCAATGAAGAAATAAATTGTAGCCTTCATGAGGGGAAGATTCTTTGCTAATTTAGATTGCCAAAGAATCTTTCAATTTACTGAAATGAGGATGTCTTACATCAACTGAATATCAGCTGTCAGATTCATACTGGCGTCTTTACCCCATTCGAGGTGGGGCACATGTAGGGGAAAAAGTAATGGAAAAAAAAAAGCTACAATTTGTGGACTGGATTGACAGATGTCTGCTTACTTCAGATAATTGTAATATTTCAGTAAAGAGAGGCTTGCACCATAAATAATCAAGAGGAAAAGAGATATTCATAAGCATTTCAGCATGCTTCATTCAAGCATTCTTAAGTGACTACCCACAAATATTGTGTAAAGAAGCAGAAAAGGAAAGACCACTTGGTCTGAAATATGCTCAAAGGAATATATGTCAGCATGGAAGATTTGCAAGGCATTGGAATTTAGGGAATTTATGACTTACTCTTTAAAAGTTGCAATTTCTTTTTCTTGAGATATGGGTGAGGTATTTAAAGCGCATTCTGGATAGTACCTTTTTTTTGTAGCTAGGACACTAAGGGCTGATTAGAAACTCTCAAAGGTTAGCATGGTGGCTGGCATTGATCTGAGAGTTCCTTTTGTGTCTCAGACTACCATCATATTATCAAAGTTGAATTGACTGACTGAATGATGAATTTTAAAGAACATTGTTAGTTGTTCATTCACAGAAAGGAGCTTTCACTTGTCACTTAGGATGCTTTTTATAAACTTCTCACGGGGAACAGTATTTGGTGCTCTGTGCACGACCCCTTTCATAAAGCTGTCTGCCAGCAGGTGTAGGGACTCTCTGCTCAGCCAACGAGGCAGCGTGAAGTCCACATTCAAACTGTTGAAAATGTGAGCATCAGCTTACTGTGTGGTTTCTTCTTACTACGGTTTTTGTAAAGGTTAAGCTGAGAATTGCCATACTTGAGTGACAAAGGCATTATGGAAAATTTTTCTCACTAGACATTTAAAAGTTAGACATCTACATCTAGACTGGTCATCATGAGCTCCTTTCATTGACTAAGAGAGAGGGCTCATGTCCTGGTTTTGGCTGGGATAGAGTTCATTTTCTTCCTAGGAGCTGGTATAGTGCTGTGTTTTGGGTTTAATATGAGAATAACGTTGATAACACACTGGTGTTTTAGTTGTTGCTAAGTAGTGCTTACGCTAGTCAAGGACTTTTCAGCTTCCCGTGCTCTGCCAGGTGCACAAGAAGCTGGGAGGGGACACAGCCAGGACAGCTGATCCAAACTGGCCAAAGGCATGTTCCATACCATATGATGTCATGCTCAGTATAAAGTGGGGGGGAGTTGGGCAGGGAGCAATGATATCTGCTTGGGGACTTGGCATTGGTTGACGGGTGGTGAGCGGTTGCATCCNAGCGAGTGGCTGTGTGGTGCTTGGTTGCTGACTGGGGTTAAACCATGACAGCTCATCAATGTGAAATTAATTGCCCTCAGACTTGCTTATTTTCCTCTGCTGACTATGACGCAGAGCTAGGATGGCTGGTTTAGATGTAGGTGCCTACAGCTTAGATACCTAAGAAGAGTCATGCCTTCAACCTCACTGAACCTCAGCTCCTACTTTGTAAAATTTTGATTTCATGTCTCAGTCTGAATTTTTGTATTGTTTTTATTTTTATTTAAATAATTATTTGCTAAAATGTTGTCTTCAGCCATTTATGATAACTTTAGTAGAATTATGGTTCTATACAATCCTGTATTTCTTTTTTACTGCTCTGGGCCTGTTTCCTGAAAGACATATAACTGATTCTTCATCCACTGGAAGCTCATTAGCATGACAAAATAGAAGAACAACAAAACCTACCATGGCATCACAGCTGTGGAAGAGGAATTTAGCTTTTGCATTGATTCTGAATATTTTCAAGCACATCTATATTTCCGGGGTGAGGAAAGTGGGAACTGGTTTCTCAGCACTTCTCACACAGTCAGACGTTTTTTATGGCATCCTTCCCTACCTCCACTTGCTGATTTGACTGATAAAGATAAATGCCATTCAGAAGACCAGACAAGGACTGGTACAAAATTTTTGAATACTTTACATTAATACTAGTGCTTGTAATAAGCAAAGGTCCTCTCTTTGCTCTTCTGAGGAATGGCAGCACAAAATATAGACCTCTCAATCTTCTTGATTGAAGGGATTACTTGAATCACTTCTTTCCTCTCAGTGTCTCTCAATAGTAGCGTACCATACAGCAGTGAAGTTAAGATGGCAGAGCACTGCACTTATGGTCCCTTCTCAGCCCAACAGTTGGTTGTTATCTCTCTTGTTTTATCTGCTTTTAGTGAATATTTATTTTTATTGGTTGTGACTGTTGTTTCAAGGGTGCTAGAGCTCTGTGTCATACCATTGTAGGCCAGTGTCTATGTAGTGAAATTAGCCCCTCTTTCTGTGTTACTGATATTGCCAGCCCTGTTGTTCTTGGTGGACTAAACATGGAACTTTGAAGTGTCTAGGACTTTGTATACTTTGTACACTGCTCTACTCAGGATTCAGAGCAATGGAGTTATCCAGTTAGCACAAGGCTCACTACTTCTGAATTGTAATTTCCATTTGATCACCAGTTATTGAGTTTGTGATTGTGAGATTTGGGGAGTTTCCTTAGGATCATCCCAAACTCCCTAACACTGATGTGTAATGCTCCGCAAAGCTATGAAATAATCTTTCTCAAAGCTGATGTGCAAGGGTGAACAAGTTAATGTGTATCAAAGCAAGCACGCATTTTATGAATCGTTCACTTGTAATCTATGTCATATACAAAACAGTCCAGCTACAAGCCTTACCAGGTTTCCCCTTAGGTCATAAAAAGTTTGACTTGCCATGCTGTTCTTGGGCGACACTTCAGAGAACATCACTAGCAGAGAATCAGTTACATAAGCCTTACAGATCTGCTGTTGTTTGTTCATATTCCACAGCCATTACTCTCATAGCTATAGTTCTTAGTTTTTGCAGGTACTGTTTCCAAAAAGTGTTCCTTGAAAGTACTGACTAACTCCCCTAGTGTAACTTTTTTGGAAAGAAAACTCAGCCCACAGAATCCATAAGGGCACCACAGAGTTTTTGTTTTTGTTAATGAACTGGAATTACAAGTCTTCAGGGGTAGAGAAAGAGAACAAAATGTCTTGAAAGCAGAGGCCATTTGGGTGAAATTGAAAATGATTTATTTATGTAAAAATGTATACCATGTTGGTTGTATAATCCCAGAATCACAGAACAAATATATGAAGAAAAACTGTACCGTCCTGTATAGTCATGCTGTATTGTATGTTACCTACAAAAAAGACTAAAATATTCAGGTTTTTTATTCATCTCGCCTAGTCAACATCTTACCAATATTTTGTCCATTTGCTCACTAATCAGTGCCTAGTATCATTTATCTTCATTTACTTAAATTGGCTGAACAATGGAACATTACTCATCCTAATCTTTCTGGCAATCTCTGTTTGACATTGTTCATTATAGTTTGCCTTTCATCATTTCACCGTTTTGAGCTGACATTGTTTATCTTTGCTCACCATGCATTTATCTGGCAATTCTTGTCTAGTATCATTAGTCTTGCTTCACTCCTGTCCACTTGGCAATCATGAGCTGACAGAGTTCACTTCTGGTGGGTCAACTGTCATAATTCAGTGCTAAAATGAGTAGGAAGAACTTTCTTGAATGTTTCAGAAATTTAAACTGGAAGGCCAGACACACGAAATGGCTCAGAAAGCATTGTTCTATCAAAAAGAGAAGCTGAGGCCCTAGATATGGTTTGAGTTTGCATGTGTGTCTCATGAACATTTGTATGTTCGCACATACAGATGTAAAGCATAATCTGTTCATTATGGTTCTGTTTAACTTTCAGCCCTCAAGATGTTCTGCTAAGTCCAGTGTGAACATTTACATGCCTACCTACCTGAATCAGGGCCTTTGAATATAGGCCCATGTTCAAAAAGCTAATTACTTTGCTAACTGGGGACTGTGAGAATGGAAAAAAAAAAAAAAAGATAATTGTAGCTTGCACCAAACAGACACAACTCATAGAGACATATTTTTTCCTCTCTGGAGTTTCAATGTTATGTATACTTTTCATGATGAGAATGTGTCTATTAGTGGGATCTTTTTTTAAAGTAATTCGAACAAGTAAAGTTTATTGCTCAGAAATCTAAAGTCTAGAATGTTTGTAATTTTGCTTACTTTTAAAAAAGATTTTCAGGACTCTAACATCACTTTGTTGTTGTTGTTGTTTTAAATTCTTTTGGCAACTGCTTTTTTCCACCTTAGAAATAGAATGTTGTCAATACCTTGGAAAAAAGCCTTGATTTAGGAGTTTTCAGACAGGATTTTGTATCTTCAAAGTAATTTGAAATTACTTTGTATCAGTTGTAGTGACAGCTGTTGTTGGATAAGAAAGACCTGGAGGCCAATATATTTCAGAAATGTCCTTGTTTTATTACATAAGAAGTAAAAATTATATATAGCTAATCGTACTGAGTTTATAGAAATTGCATATGCAAGTCAAAACCACCTGCTGTCAGTCTTCTTTGGAAATGATTCTGAGTCCAAACCCAAGCCAGAGCCCTGACATATTTAACTACAACCAAAAATGTGCTGAATGTGGGTAAATCCACTGTTTGAAGGTTGAGCTATGTCTTGGCAAGGTAACAATTACACCTGTAGTTAACAAAAACCTGAGCGCGTCTTTTGCTATTTGAATAGGTGTAACAGAAATTGCCTGGTTGACGTTCAGTTTTCTCTCTCAGAATTGTCAGAAAAGTGCTAAATGAAGTGGCTCCAAAATCTCAGAACTGGAAATTGTACCTCATCTCTGTAAAACAAAGAGTAGCTGACCTCCATTTCTTTAAGGTTACTCTCAAGATGAAGTTGATGATAAGTCACAAAGCCTTAGCTGAGCTATGTTAACAACTTTGTGTATCTTTAAACCATGACAAATAGTGCCAACTACTTCATCTTAACTACACTGCGAAGTAGAGTAAGTTTTCTTACGTTTGATGTGGAATAAAACGGAACACAAAGGCATCCATTGTTGAGGAGCTTATGTGTGTTATCCTTCTAAAAGGTGACATATGACAATTTGAGCTTTATTGTTATTTGCTTGAGCATCGTTATTTAACACAAAATAATATATGTGTCGTGTTGAACTGTCTGTACAATTTTTGGTATAATTTTTTTTCTGTAGTATCCCAGAAATATAGGTCAAAATTTCATCTTCAGAAATAAGAGGACTTTTCTGGGGGGGTTATGTATACTGTATACTTACTACAGACTTTGTATTTTATACATGTCATTCTAAATATAAATAAGCAGACTTGGAAGAACTGAAAATAATGAATAGACTTGATTACTTTTCAAATGTCAGATGTCATTTCTTATCTACAGTTAAATACAGTTCATATTGTTGATTTGTTCTGTAACTAACTCTGAACAGTTGCTAGACAATTTAGAAAGGTTCAGACACCAAAACCCTTGTTTTTCTTAAAAGAAAAAAAGTTTCCATAAAGATCTGCTTATACAAATGTGTCCAAATCTTTTTAACCAGCCTCTAATTTAATTTAAGAGAACAAGGTTTTTGTTGAAAGTAAGAATGCACATTTGCTTTCTAATATAAAGTATTCTGATTTAAATCAGGGTTATAAAATTATACACTTGTTTATGTTTGACCAGGTACTACAGTGATTTTAGAGATTGAATCCAAATTCATGCAAGTAATGAGAAATGAATCAATTTTCTTCATATATATTAATTTTAAGGTAGGCATCATATCTCTTGAGTCAATCTGTCATTTCTACTGGAACTGAAGCCCCTGACTGCTTTTGCTACAAGCATGCTCAATGATGCAGAAACTAGCCCTGCATCTGCTGGTACAATATTAGCTAAAACGTTACTTTAATTCCTGAAATAATGGGAGATACCACTTTAATTATCTGTACTTATACAGAGTAGTAAATATATTCTCATGTTCTGCAGGCAGCAAGTGTATAGAAGATGTAAAAGAAAAAAAATTATTTAAATGTCAAAATGATCAATAAGTTGAACACAATTTCACAGAATACCTTTGGAGTCCATTAATCAGTAAGTTAGCCTTTGTGACAGATGCAGTCATATGAGATTAAAAAAAAAGAAGCTGCATTGGTTGATATTTTATGTCCTTTCCACTAAAAAGTGCACTAAAGGTTATTGAATAACAAATACCTCGATGTCCACAAAGTGTAGTGTCAGGAACTCTGGGCTCATCATAGAGTAAACTTTATTCTTTTATAATCTTATTCAGTTCCTACCTCATTTTAAAAACTTCTTTTCTCTAGCAAAGATTAAGGTCATAGCTGTGAATGGCTCAAGATAGTCTAAACCGCAGAAACAAGGTTGTCTGAATTTCCTGATCCTAAAAATTTTTACAGGTAAGAACATTTGGAGGATACATAGACACCCGTTGAGGAGTTATGATAGCTATGTATTAATGCTGCATATACATGGCCAACCGAGTGATCAAAGGAATCTATTTTCAGAAAGAAGCTAATATATTGCTCATCAGTTTCTCTTAACACAGCCAATTAAAAGACCAGATTATCTGACACCTGTCATTGTGTTCACTTGTATCACCTAAGCATTTTAGCCTCTTCGCTTAGTCTCCTTAGTGGTAAAGGTCAGGATAGTTAGTGGGACTTAGTCGTCACCGGGGAGTTAGGTGAAGCTCCTACAAGAGTGAGCCTTCCTGCCTCAGGCTTAATATTTGTGATGATTTCAATGTCTTCCACTGCACCCAGAACAATATTTTATATTGTTTTCTTATCCTTTATATGCAGTGACCTCCTCACAGGGCTTCATTGTGTACAACTGTCACTACAGCTAAATACTGTTGTCCCTGGATTACCTCAATGCTTTGATCTGTCATTGAAGGTAAGCGCATAATATGTTTGGTACTGTAGGTAATGATATTCACAGTCTGTCAAGGCAAGAGGAAACATAACTTCGTTCAGCAGAACAACAAAAGTAGGTCATCATGCTAGTTTTGCTTTTCTGTCACATTAGCTATTTCCTTTCACCAGTACACTTCACATTTCCTTGTAATAAACATCCTTCAAGTGTGAACAATAGCAACTGTTGGAACGAATTCTTTTCTTCACTTAGATGAAGTTCACTTCAATTTTGTCAGAGTGGAAGTTGCTGATGTACACATAAGACCACTCCTTGTTTAAAATCATTTGATATACTGATTGTGGGTATGCTGAGTGCTACAATAGGCCTTGCATTCTCTTTTAATTTCATTACAGTTAAAGCACAGGAAAACCGCACAGCTTTCACAGTGGTGGTTTCTGCTGACAATCCCGTGATACTGCCTCTGAAATATAGCGGAAAAAAAAAAAAATTGTGAATGGGATAAACACATGGATAACACAAAGCATGTCATTTCTCATAGATTGGAGATTCTGTAGCCAGGAGACATTTCTTTCACATGAAATGGAAACTTCAAAGAGTGGTATAATGTAATACAACTTAACAACGGTTTTGCGAAGATAGTACATACAATTTTTTTTCCGATTGAACCCATGTAGTTGTGTTGACACAAATATGTTACTGAAGTGAGAAGAAGGTTGCATTTGATAGTGAAATAAGGTTCGTTCTTCTCCTACTGTCTATAAAACAAGTATTTGATCCCAAACCTCTTAGAGTCAGTGATGGCTTTCCTGTTCCTTTGGTACACTTTGAATTACACCCAGCTAAAGAAACCTTTAAATTATGTTAAAAAAATTAAAATGCTCATTTCTCAAAAGCGTGGATGATAGCAGACAAACAAT
>WAAD01036201.1:63808-89369 GCA_013389945.1 Fregata magnificens | reverse complement strand
TGGAATGAATCCTCCTAGGGGCCTTTACAAGTCAAGTGAAGCACGTGATTGGGAAAAGCCAACTTCACTAAGGACAGATAGTGCCTGACAAATCTGATGGCCTTCTACGATAAAGTGACCTGCTCGGTTGACATGGGGCGAGCGGTGGATGTTGTCTACCTGGACTTCTCCAAGGCTTTTGATACAGTTCCCCACGGCCTTCTCCTGGAGAAATTGATGCATTATGGCCTAGACAAGTGGTCTGTGCGGTGGGTGGGAAATTGGCTGACAGGCCACACCCCCTGAGGGTGGTGGTGAATAGCTCTTTTTCAGACTGGCAACCCGTCACAAGTGGGGTCCCCCAGGGATCAATATAGGGCCCAATGTTATTCAATATCTTCATAAGTGATCTGGATAACGGGATCAAGTGTAGCCTGATGAAGTTTGCCGATGATACCAAACTGAGTGGGGAAGTAGACACTCTGGAAGGGAGAGCCACCCTGCAGGAAGTTCTTGATAGGCTGGAAGAGTGGGCTAACAAAAACCTTATGAAGTTTAACAAAGACAAGTGTAAGGTGTTGCACCTGGGAAAACGTAATCCAGGAGTGCAGCACAGACAGGGATCCATCTGGCTGGAAAGCAGCTCTGTGGAAAGGGACCTGGGCGTCCTGGTGGACAGGAAGCTTAATATGAGTGAACAGTGTGCTGCTGCGGCCAAGGCGGCCAATAGGATGCTGGGTTGCATCAAAAAGGGCATCGCCAGCAGAGATAAAGAAGTCATCATCCTACTCTACTCAGTGCTTGTCAGGCCACACCTGGAATACTGTGTGCAGTTCTGGTCCCCGCTATACAAAAGAGATGTGGACAGGCTGGAGGGGGTCCAGAGAAGGGCCACCAAGATGATCAAAGGTCTGGGAAGCCTGCCATATGAGGATAGGCTGAGAGAACCGGGTTTGTTCAGCCTTTAGAAAAGGAGGCTTAGAGGTGATCTCATCACCATGTACCAGTACTTAAAGGGAAGTTACACAGAAGATGGAGACTCCCTTTTTACAAGGAGTCACATGGAGAGGACAGGGGGTAATGGGTATAAGTAACTCTTAAGGAGATTTTGATTGGATACATGAGGAAAATTTTTCACAATGAGAACAGTCAACCATTGGAATAATCTCCCCAGGGAAGTGGTTGACTCTGTTACACTGGATACTTTTAAGACTCAGTTGGACAGGGTGCTGGGCCATCTCGTCTAGACTGTGCTTTTGCTTAGAAAGGTTGGACCAGATGATCCTTGAGGTCCCTTCCAACCTAGTATTCTACGATTCTATGATATCATTACATCTGAAAAGGAACATTCATAGAAAAAAAAAAAATTCTGATGTTAATTGTAGTGGTAGAAACAACTAGAATATGGAACAGAATAAAGGCTGTTTATAGAAGCTGCACTGCTGGAAACACCCAAAAGTCAACTGAAGAATAAACTGAAACTATTAGAATTGGCAGTTTTTCTACCACCTAAACTCTAACACCCCAACCTGGGCACAAGGATGCTGTGTGAGACCTTGTCACCCTGCTAAAGTCAAAGTAAACAACATCCGCTGCTTCTTCCTCATCCATAGATCTAGTAATTTCATTATAACATGAATCAGGTTGGTCAAGCATATTACCCTTGGCAAATTCACACTGTCTGTTCTCAGTGACCTTCTTCTCCACCACGTGCTGAGAATTGGCTTCCCAGAGGACCCGGCCTATAATTTCCTAGAGACGTAAGCGAGGTTGACCCATCTGGTCCCATGAATTTGTGTGGGTTGAGATTTCTCAGGTCAACCCTGACTTGATCTTCCTCCACTGCCAGTAGTTCCTCTCCTGTTTGAATGTGTCTCCAAGCACAAAGGCCTGGGAGATGCTGGTAAAGACAGTGGCAAAGAAAGTGTTGAGTACCTCAGTCTTATTTGTATCTGCTGCCACTAATTTACTTAGCCCATTTAGCCATGGGCCTATAATTTCCTCGTTTGTTCTTTTACTGCTAATGTAGGGACAAGCGCGCCCTTGATGTCTATTGTCAGTTTCAGATCTAGCTGAACTTTTGCTTCCCTACTACCACCCATGCCATCCTGGGCGACTTCTATACTCCTTCTTTGCAGTCTGCTTCTGCCTCTTATATGTGTTATTTTTCCATTGGAGCTCAGTCATGTGTTCCCTATTTGGTCAAGCCAGTCTTGCGATACGTATACTCATTTTCCTGAGTCCTGGCATGGACAACTCTTTACTCCTTAAGGACAATACCTTCTAAGTGAGTCAGCTCTCTTGAGCTCCTTTGCCTCCAGTGCTGCCTTCTACAGGCTCCCACCTACCAACTCCCTGAATAAGCCAAAGTCTGCTCTTCTGAAGTCCAGGGCCTGTTCCCTGTTCTTTGCCTACCTCACCCCACCCCCCAGGATCTTGAACATCCCTGTTCCATGGTCACTAGGGACAAGGCTGCCATTGATCTCATCAACAAACCACATCATCTCAGATCATAGCATTCAAAGGGCTGAGGTACTCAGTCCTACAACACACATAGTGGAGACCACTCCTGTAAGGCTAAAGTCCCAGAACTCAAAACACTTGGAGAGAAAGGTTCATTGTGCAGCAAAAAATGTGTTTATTTTCTTTTCCTTCCTAAAAAATGTAAGAAATGGCAAAGGCTGTACTGTGTGTATGTATGGATTTCATTATTTAAGGGAATTTATATCAGCTTTTACAAGATACAGTTATCAATCCTGACATGCCACATAAATACATTTGTTCTTTATAGAACAGGGCACTGGAGGATTTTGAAGCTGTGCTCTTATCCACTTTCTTTTAAATGCCCAGCAATGACAACTGTACCAGTCTCCCATGAATTCAGAGGCAGCTGTTTATTTCTTTATGCTTCACTGTCTTTCTCCACCCTGTTGTCTCTTAAATTGTAAGCTCTTTGTGGCAGAAAAGCCTTTTGTTCATTGTTGTGTGGTGGGTTTTATTGGACAGCACCCAGCACAATGAGGAATGAGGTTCCCAGGCTTTACCATAATACTAAGCAACACATGTTCATGCATTTTTTTCTATTTTTATATCTATATAGGTGACATTTTAGACCCTTTTTACCCAGCTCAGCCAAACTCCAGAAACTGCTCCATATACATCTTCCCAAAGATAGTGGTCTCAGCTGCAGTGAGCAGAAGATTGTTCCAAATACTCTTCTTCAAATACATGTAACGTAAATACTGCCCAATATGTAATCTACAGATATAATCAGCTTTCTGAAGAGAGACAGAGGCACAAAAAGATGACCAAGTTATGGGCTACTATTGCCAGAGAGAGCAAAACAATCTGTTACAGTGAGTGGTTTTGTTAAAAAATAACAGAAAGACAAATTGGAAAGAACATGATATTGTTCTTCATGAGAGAGGAAGGGAGTTCTTATTAACTGCCACTGAAGAATTGGCATATTTGTACTTAAGTTTTAGAGTATGCACTTTGGCCCAGACAAAGGTTACTTTTTATTTTTGAAAGCTTTGGAACACCAGAACACCAGTGTTTTGTCATGCCTTCAATGACACACAGTCATGTAGAATAAACTTCACCTTTAAAAAAATTACACAGCCCCCCAAGTGTAGGTGCTAAGTTGAGTTCCTTCCAAAGCTTAGCAAGTCCTACCTAAAATGCCATTACCTGCTGGGGAGAGGCAACAAAATATATACCTCTTGCCTCTGGTGATGACACTAGTCAGGTCAACAGAGAGGTGGTCCAACTACCTGACACCTGACCCATGTTCTTCAGACAGTTCATTACTGACAGTCACTCTCATCCCAACAGCTGCAGTTTTTAAGAACAGAGTCTACAGCTATGTAGTCTATTCAAGCATAATCAAAATAGCACGTGATTTCAGGAATACTGATGAATGACTCTATATTCTCATTTGCGTCTATATGTCAGAACCCTTTCATTGTTTCACTTTGGGTGGAACACCTTTTTGTTCCAGCAGTGACTATCTATTCTGAGCAAGATTTGAATAAATTAGTCTCTCCTTTCAGCTATGTGAATAAATTCCCAACACTTTTAAGCAACTGCAAAACTAAAAATCAACCTTTCTTGAAGCCTGACTTGCATAATATTTTGTACTTTGTGTATATTTTTCTTGAGAGAATCTCTCGTGCTCTGAAACCTGGGTTTATGCCAAATGAATCTGTTAAAATTTCAGCTATTTAGGCCTGTAAACTGTATTAAATGTGTCTGTAATAAACTCCTGAAGCAAATTCACCACATTTACCTTACACCATGCAATTCTATCAAAGATCGAAGAACTAAGGAACTAGCATTACATCTGAAGTGCAGCTGTAAAGCTCTTGCAGCCTGCACGTGCAAAACACTTAAGGTCTCCCTCTCAGAGTTTGTTTCTTTTATCATTTAATAACTTGTTCCCAAGTCTGCTAGTTTTTCTGAGATGCTCATAATAACCACTTTACTATAAGACATGACTTCCTTTTACTGCATGTGAAAAAGAAACAGCTCGATAATTTGGGTTCATTTTTAAGTGATCCTGCAAACAGCAAAGGATTCTTGTGCATTGTCTTACAAGGCTGACTTTTCTTATTTGTTTTACACTGAGAATAGAGTCCCTCACATCTCTACTACCTTGCAGTAATCCACATATTTCAGCTGAGGACTCACAAGGGGAAAGAGACTAATGAAGCGACAGTTTTCTACCTCACTGCATCAGTACTGGCCATACCAGGATATCATGAGAGACAGAAGACTGCTGCCTTTTCCCAGTCAACATCAAGTCCCTTAGAGCGATAAAAATCGAATTAATCACCAGTGGTGCCAAGTCTATTTATAAGGGTTATCTGTCTTATGGTACACAGGGTGGCTTTTCCATATGAGCAGCTTTTCCGAGATGGTCACTGAAATCAACACTGAGTGCAGTAAACTTAGTGTTGTTCCTGCACCTACTGGTACCGCAATTATTTCCATAACACTAGCAAGTAATTGATGCTGTTTACAATAGTACTGAATGCATGTTTGAAGGATAAGTACCGAAGGTATGGAAGTAGCAATGAAGGAGGATCTAGGGCATGCCATTCTAAATAAGAACATGTAACGTAAAATTCACACAGCTTCAGAAGATCCAGGTGTCCACCTAGTGTTACTCCACAGCATTAATTCATGGGATACTCTCCTAAGAGCTCCCCAGAGCTTCAATCATATTGTAAATCCACATGTTGCCTGAACACCTGAACTAGACTCAAATAAAACAGATTCAATAAAGTGCTGCACCCCTGTTCTCAGTTAAAAAGTGTTCAAATATTGTGTCAAAAGAGCAAGGCAGCTATAATTTCAGCTAGGAATAAATTTCTAGGAAGCGACAAACAAATTTCATGTGAAACAACAATACAGAGGCAGAATGTTTCTTTTGTCAGAGGAGAAACGAATACTTCAAGGCACAAAGGATTCATGAAGGATTAATTACTTCACTAATATTGTCTACTTGAAGTGGGCACTTCAACCAATCAGCAGTACTTATGATGACATCTACCAAGAAAAAATTAATACCATCTTTCAGACTTACTTGTTTTCACAAATCATACGTTTACTGAAGCATTCTTTGCTTACCCATGAGATCATAGTAATGGAAACCTAACAGTTTTTTGGATGTTTCTCCTCAGTATAATGCCCATCATGTCCATACGAGTAGAGGCATCTAATAAAAGGAACTGGATGCTACAAGTATTAGTAAGGGGACAGAGATTCAAGGCACAGAGGGCCAGACAAGCTGAACTATCCACGATATCTGTTTGTCTACAATGTACATACAATACCTTTGTCAGCTAGCCATCTGGTTGCCTACACACATATTGAAATAGAAGATTTTTGTTCAGATGGTATTTCAAAGCCCTTTTGAAAGTACTCCTTTAATCCAAGTGGTAAGTAAGGCTTCTCAGACTTCAGGGGTTTTAAAAGGATTTAGTTTTATGAGAGGACTAGGTATCACAGAATTGCTGACCACCAGAGCACTTGTATACAGGCATTCGGATAAAGACAATACAATTGAATAATTAGTCTGAACTCTTGCAGGTGACAGAAGCCTAGGATTCAAAGAGATCAAGCGGATGTTGCGATCTTGCTCAAAATACTCAAGAACAACTGGACAGATCCAGCGAGCAGTGGTCAGGCAGCTGTCAGCCTGTGAAAGTAGTCTTGCCATATGTTTCTTAGGAGCAAAGAGAAGAGAGCTTCCAGATCTGCCTTGAAAAAAAAAAAAAGAGAAATGTCATAGTAATATATCTACTAGAACTTCACATGGGTTTAGATCTCGTCTGAAAGAAAAGGGTGCAGAGCTCTCAGGAAATAATGTCATAGTCAAACAAGACAGGTCTCTTTGGACCATGTGAAACGTTGCTCTAATGTCCTGGTTTTGCACTGAGAACTGCCCTCCCCCCCTCAGTAAGCTCAATTTCTATAGATCATGATTAAAAAAACAGAATGAAGACTTCAGGAAAAGGAGCAGCAAAGAATGCAAGTCGTGCTAAAAACAGCCCCAGGCCAGGTTGGTATTATTGCTGGTGTAAGTCTGAGCCAAAAAACCAAACACTGCTAATAGTAATTTGCAGAGTTTGTGGAAAGTGTCTGGTCACTGGCAAAGCAAAATGGTGCAAAAACCTAGAATTGATGTGGTAATCCATACATGCTGGCGCAGCGCAATAAAATGTACTGACAGGTACAAGAGAGACTTACGAAAGTGTTTATTTTAAGAACACAGCTGCAGATCACAGTATGATAGATGAATACTTTTTTGCATAGCTTCATCAATAAACTGCATTTTATTAAATGCTTGACCAAAAGGATAGTTAAAAAGATATTGCAAGCACAAGCATGACAAAGGTATCTATAATAGTATCAACTCCTCTGCTTTAAGCTAGCCAAAAATCACTGTGAGGAAGCCCAACACCTGAAATTATCTGTGGAGGAAAGATGCACTCCTGCTATTTTGCTCTCAATAGGTACAAACAAATCAGTCATTTCTGAAGACACAAGTGTCCCTGTATTCCAACCGGGGGAGTAGAGCAATGAAATCCTACACAACATACCAGAAAAGGAGGGAGCGGGGGGGGAAACCAAACCAAAGTTTAAAAGGAGAGTATGCTCCCTTGGAATTGATACATGCAAACCAGTGACTGGCCTTTGCAGGATTCCTGTTTACAACTTGCACCAGCACTGCTAGGGAAAAATGAAAACACCGCAGTTTTTGCAAACAGGTGAATTTATCAGCAGACCTCTTCAGAGCTTGAGCAAGCCTGGAGTTTTCCCAGCTCTGTTTCAGAATTTGCAGGAATTCACATGTCAACTGTATGTCCCTAAAAGTGCAGCAACTGATACTAGTGAAAGGCATTAGCAACTCTTCTACTCCAGAAAGTTGCTATTTCATTCCAGACAGCTCTTGCTGTGCAAAAGCTACCTATACCAGCTTTTGCTCTATGCAAACGTAAAGATGGATTTGGGAGATTTCTGTAGTATTGGCCCACAGTATCAGTTCCAGACAATTAACTGGCTGCCTTGCAGCAAATGCCCTAGAACAAAGAGCTGTATTAACTATAAACTTACACTGTTCAAAAGACTGGTGAAATAAAGGGTGCTGAAGATGATTTTGAGGTGGATTGGTGGGAGGAGAATTAGTAGGTTGTCTCAAGTTTACATTTAATTCCTTATAATTAACTTACAGTACATCTAGTGGCCTTTCTCCAAGAAGAAAGATACTGTGTTTACAAAACAATGGGTATGTGTTATAGATTCTAGATTGTGTTAAGAATCTTTAATTATTAAAGAAGCATGGCTTAAGCATTACAACTTGTGTTTGCCTGTAGGGGGAAGGGTAATGCCATTAAAAATACACATCAGCACTGCTATGTCCCAGGTTACCAAAGGCTCCTCACACTCTGGACATAGAGATATATTTTCAGAAAGCATCATTAGAATTTATGCTTCAGATGTTGCCGATTGCTAACGTTTCTGATCTTACTGTATTTACTTATTGGGGTTGCATTCAGCCCTGCATTTTCTATTATTTGCAGCTTGCAATCTGAAAGCTACAGGAAAGCAAGCATATACAACACTCTTATTTTTCCACACTCAGTTGCTTTAAGGATTTCACAGACTATGAATCACTTAATTAGTGGATTTTTTTATATCGTATTTGATTATCTGTGCTCTCCTGTACAAAGGATACCGTCTTAACAGCTTCCTTGTCCTCATTTTGCAATGCTTTACCACCAGGAGGAGCTGTGAGGTGCCTCGTAACGAGGTAGAAAACTGGAAAATTTATCTTTGAACACACAAGTAGCAAACATTTGCTCCAGACTCAGCCACTACTGGAAATAAGTATTTCAGCCAACTGCTTACAGCAACATCTATAATCAGAATACTTAGCATGGCTGAAAATCAGAGCCTACATTAGACTCTTGTCTCCTAAAGCTATCCAATGCAATTTCTATTCTTTTAAAAAACACTTTTGAGGTTACTTATAAAAAGAGTTAGCTATTATTTCTAGCTTCCACTTCTTCTCTCAAATGCAGGATGAGTGGAACCAACTGTTAGCACTGGGATTCATGAATAGCCACATGCGTGTGTGTGCACAAAGGTCCCTTCTCTACAAGAGGGGGTTTTTTCAAGCGGACAAGTCTACCACAAACTGAAGCCTATACTAAACTGGCTGAGTTGCCTCCAGAGAAGCAGGGAAGATGGATTAGCATATATCACATTCTCATGTCTTCCAAAAATTTAGTCTATACATTATTTTTAAATCCCAGAGGAGAAATTAGTCAAGAATTTTATCTGAAGCCTATGGAATTTTATGTTATTTCCTGCTCCATTTTAGAGCAGCTTTACTATTTAGTTATAGAGATGTAAACCACCAACAGCATACTGTGAACATGCTATTCAAAGCAACAGTCATAACAAATATTTTACAAGCCAACCATACCTTGAAATATTTTAACTTTTTTCCTAACTCAGATTAATGATGCATTTCTTTGTGAAGCAGAAAAGGATGAGAAAATTGCCACAATTTTTTCACCAATTAACAGGAAATAAGTATATAAATGAAATAATACCACTATATCTTTCTTCTTTTCATTCTGTTTTCTGTGTTTCAGCATCTAGCTTTCTCTCTCCTGCATCGGATACTTTAGTCATTTGCTGACATTTCTTCTGTCCCGACTTTTCCTTCTCATTCTCTTTCTCCCAATGTATGAGCAGTAGAAATCAATCCATTCTTCAGGTCTGCTCATCCTTTTGCTTCTCTGCTGCATGCTGCCATCTACCAGCATAACTGGTGCTAGTGACTGGTATGATCTGGACACCTATTTGCTAGGAATTAGAAGCAAGCTTGGTCTAATTCCATCATATGCCTCTTTAGGACTGCATTTTACTTTGCAAAAGAAATCCCTATATCCAATCTCGACATGTTGTTCAAATGCTTCATCCCAGGACATTCAGTCAATAATGAAGTTTCATTTTAATTGCAGGAACTTCACAATTTTGCTTTCAGTGATACAATAAACAGGATAATTTGGAGGACTGAGATGTTTTACTAATAGCTTTCATCACTCATGCTGAGGGTCTCTAGGCCCTCATATGAATTGGAGCTATACATAAAAAAGCTGCTGTCATGAATATAACTGCATACACCATACACTCTTTCAATAAACTAACACTTCATTTTCTTTGTGTATTGCCAGAACAAATCCAAAATCCACAACAGATATATTTAGGGTCTCCAAAGATAAATCTGTTGAAATCTTCCGAGAGGCATACTATGGCTCTGCTCCTTCCAAATACATAATAGTCCAATGCTAAGACAAATAGCTGGAAAACATTCCCCACACATGACTTAAAGCATGTTTTAGAACTGGACAATGAAAGGGTATCCACTGTATATTGGAGAAAGAGCGCCATTATCCTTGCTTCAACCAAGCATTTCCAATATGATGGAGTAAAATTCTACTGACTTACTACAACAACACTAAGTTCTTTGTCAGGCATGGCTGCCCCTTTAAGAATGAGGCAATGCTTATGGCTCACACTGTTTATAGCACGGGTGGGATGCACAGATTGAGTGCATATGTGCAGGAAGGAGGCATCGTGTTTTTCAGCAAACTTCACCTAGTTGTTTGAGAAACAGTCTTACTTATTGGAACAAAACATGTGACATAAGGACTTGACAGGATCTCAAAAGGTAATTTAACATAACATTTTCTGGACAAAGGAGGATTTCCCTTTGGTCGAGGAGGATTGGGTTAGGGATCATCTAGGCAAACTGGATCCTCACAAATCCATGGGCCCTGATGGGATGCACCCACGAGTGCTGAGGGAGCTGACAGATGCTGTTGCTAAGCCACTCTCCATCATCTTTGAAAGGTCATGGAGGACAGGAGAGGTGCCCGAGGACTGGAGGGAAGCCAATGTCACTCCAGTCTTCAAAAAGGGCAAGAAGGAGGACCCAGGAAACTCTAGGCCAGTCAGCCTCACCTTCATCCCCGGAAAGGTGATGGAACAGTTCATCCTGGAGGTCATCTCCAGGCATGTAGAGGAAAAGAAGGTTATCCAGAAGTAGTCAGCATGGATTCACCAAGGGGAGATCATGCTTCGCCAACCTGATGATAGCCTTCTATGATGGCGTGACTGGCTGGGTAGATGAAGGGAGAGCAGTAGATGCTGTTTACCTCGACTTCAGCAAGGCTTTTGACACTGTCTCCCATAACATCCTCACAAACAAGCTTAGGAAGTGTGGGTTAGATGAGTGGCCAGTGAGGTGGATCGAGAACTGGCTCAACGGCAGACCTCAGAGGGTCATGATCAACAGCACAGAGTCTGGTTGGAGGCCTGTAACTAGCAGTGTTCCCCAGGGGTCTGTACTGGGTCCAGTTCCATTCAACATATTCATCAATGACCTGGACAAAGGGATAGAGGGTACCCTCAGCAAGTTTGCCAACGATACCTAACTGGGAGGAGTGGCTGATATGCCAGAAGGCTGTGCTGCCATTCAGCGAGACCTGGACAGGCTGGAGAGCTGGGCCGAGGGGAAACTAATGAAATTCAAGAAAAGCAAGTGTNGTTCTGGGCTCCCCAGTTCAAGAAGGACAGGGAACTGCTGGAGCAAGTACAGCAGAGAGCCACAAAGATGATCAGGGGACTGGAGCACCTCTCTTATGAAGAAAGGCTGAGAGACCTGGGCCTGTTCAGCCTGGAGAAGACTGAGGGGGGATCTTGTCAGTGCTTATAAATATCTGAAGGGTGGGTGTCAAGAGGATGGGGCCAGACTCTTTTCAGTGGTGCCCAACGACAGGACAAGGGGCAATGGGCACAAATTGGAACACAGGAAGTTCCACCTGAACGTGAGGAAAAACTCCTTTACTGTGAGGGTGACAGAGCACTGGAACAGGCTGCCCAGAGAGGTTGTGGAGTCTCCTTCTCTGGAAATATTCAAAACCCACCTGGACGTGGTCCTGTGCACCCTGCTCTAGCTGTACCTGCTCAAGCAGGGGGGTTGGACAAGATGATCTCCAGAGGTCCCTTCCAACCCCTACCATTCTGTGATTCTGTGATTTTGCCAGTTTTAAAGCTCCTCTCCCAGTCATTTGCTGGCCATCTTCTGTTACCCGGCAAGCCACGAAGAAGTCCATGAACCAGAGACTGAAAGAAGCTAATTTCTTCCACTTCCAGCTATGACAAATCCATTTCATGCAGCTCAGGCTTCCCTTTTGAGTGGAAGCAGTCTTGCCTTTCATTTCACCTACAACTCAAGGCCATTTACTGGTGATGCTCAGGTTCTCTCAATGAGAAGTACAGTGCCGCAGGATTGCCCCAGTTCATTCCATAATCAAGCTGGAGTTCTCCATTCATAGCCATGAGATCCCTCCGATTTCATTAGTGGTGCTTCCATGCAACAGAAAGGAAAGTAGTAATGGAGAGTCAGAACATTGCCAAATGGATAAATGCAGGATAAATGCAATTGCAATAAATGGATAAATGCAATAAATGGATAAATGCAAATTACAACTACTTCATGATTTAAACGTTTTCTCCATGATTTTAGCAGTCAGGGATTTGCAACAAAACTAAAACGTAAATGGGAAGGCATTTGCATAAACACTCCCCTCTAAGAAAAGCATGTCCACCATGTGGATTACCCTGTCTTAGATTATTATTGACTGAATGGATTTAAAACAACTAGTGAAACAGGGGCAAGTCTGAGGTCGGGGGGAAGAGGAAAGTGCAAGAGCATAAAGACTGAGAGGTTCATTTGAGAAAAGGCAACAAGATAAAGGGAAGAAAAACCTACAGGAAGAAAAGAGAGAAATTACTTAAGAGAAAGCGAAGGGAGACTAGATTTTAAGTATCGAGATTTGAAAATTGTGACCAAGTATGGTAAATTTTCACTTGAATTGACTCTCAAGTTACAGGATTCTTTAAAATGGGGGCGGGATTTTCCCTAGGAAAGTACTGGTATTATTCTAATGATTAATAGATTCCTTTATACGAGCTGCTTATCAACCCAATTTAAAAAATTGAAAGCTTTAATACAAATGAAAGAAATCAGTCAGATTAGTTACAGAAATACCTCATCAGTTCAGAGTAATGTACCCCTAGCGTCAAAGCATCCAGGTAGCAGGTATACTTCAACTTAACCTCATAAGATGCATATGATGTAGAGGCATTTTAATCCAATTCATACTGGTGTGGAACAAAGATGCATAGAGTCAGCTGTTTTAATTGCTATTCAGCACAAAACAGATGTTACCAGAGATCTATTATAACTCTAACTATCTATTATAACTCAGACTTTGACCCTGAGTAGAAATAAACACTTTAGCATCTCTATTCAAAATAACTATTTTCTTCCTCACAGGTATATAATTTAACATTTATCTGGACTGAATTAATCTGCCTTTTTATCATCCAGTCACTCAATATCATTATCTCCTTCTGCACATCTTTGCCATTGCCATGCATCGTTGCTACTGTGAATAACTCCATCAGGAGTTATCAGGTCAGTGGATGAGGAAAGAGCAGCGCACATTATTTATCTTGACTCTAGTAAGGCTTTTGACATGCCTCCTCTAACATCCTCATATACGAACTGATAAAGTACAGACTATATAAGGGGACGGTGAAGTAGACTGAAAACTGCCTGAACTGCTGGGCTCAAACGCTGCATGTGATCAGCAGCATGAAGCCTAGCTGGAAGCCAGTCACTAGCGGTGCATCGCTAAGATCGATACTGAGACCTCTAGCGTTTAACCTGGATGACAGGACTGAGTGCGCCCTCAAAACTTTGGCAGGTAATACAAAACTGTGAGGAATAGCTGATACACCAGGGGGTTGTGCTGCCAGCCAGAAGGACCTGGACAGGCTGGGACAACAGGCAGACAGGAATCTTACGAAGTTCAACAAGGTTCTGCACCTGGGACCACGCACCAAAACAGGCTGGAGGCTAAGTGGCTGGAAAGGAGCTTTGCAGAAAAGGACTTGGGGGGTCCTGGTGGACAACAAGTTGTTCATGAGCCATGGACGTGCCCTTGTGGCAAAGGTGGCCAAGAGCATCCTGGGCTGCGTTAGAAAATGTGTTGCCAGTAGGCTGAGGGCGATGATTCTTCCCCTCTACTCAGCACAGATGAGACACATTTGGAGTTTTGCGCCCAATTCTGGACTCCCCAGTAGAAGAGAGACATGGACATGCTGGAGAGGGTCCACTGTCCAAGATGATTAAAGGGTCGGGACATCGGATGTACAAGGAGGGGCTGGGAGAATATGGAGAAGAAAAGCCTCAGGGGGATCTTATCAAAGTGTGTAAATACCTGATGGAGGATGTAAAGGAAATGGAGCCAGGTCTTTCTCAGTGCTGCCCAGTGACAGGACAAGTGGCAATGGACACAAATTGAAATATAGGAAATTCCATTTAAACATAAGAAAAAACTTTTTTACTGTGACAGTGGTCAAACACTGGCACAGGTTGCCCAGAGAGGTTATGGAGCATCCATCCTTGGAGATATTCAAAACCCAGCTGGACATGGTCCTGAGCAACCTACTCTAAATTTACCCTGCTTTGAGCAGGTCACTTGGACTAGATGACCTCCAGAGGTCCCTTCCAAGCTTAACAATTCTGTGACTCTTTAGAAAAAACATGCCAAAAGAATATATCATATTTATCTATGCCCTGACAAATTCTATTCTTTTTTTATAATTTCTATCAATCTCAAATAATTAAGAGGTCTTTTAATAGATACTGACTAAAATCACATCTCAAGACTAAACTTGCCTTAAAGCAAAAAGACAATGTAAAGAAGAATTACAAAGGAAATATGTTATGTATTAGGGTAGCTTCCAAGAACATCATCAACACCAAAAAAAATCACTAGCTCACATTTAAAGAGGGGTCACCAGCCTCTGACACTTGAACTTTGCAAGCAGTTCAAGCACAGCTCCTGACATTTGACCTACATCATATTCTAGTCAACAGGCTCATGGTGGCCTGGAGTCTGCTAGGTCATCTAGGCCCTGGGCTGTAGGAGGAAGTGAGTTAGCAGGAGCCTGTCTCCAAATTACACTGGATCCTAGCTGAATGTCTCGCCCAACTTACCTCCAACCCAGTTGTGATTTACTGCTAAAATTCCTTCTTTCCCTAGCTTGCTGATACATGTCTTCTAGCTCTTAGCTATATGAAGATTTTGATACATGACTATAGTCATGGGAAGATCAATTATCCCTCTACTAGAAGGTGATTCTTACACTTTTGGATAAATATATAGAAAATAGTGATATTAATGTAAACAATGAGAGAACATGATTGCAAAACAGCACTTAGATAAACCTATACCAAAGCTGCTATGCTGCCAGCACACATGTATTTTATTTTGTTCAGCTGAACAGGCCCACTGATATCAGCAAAAATAGAGAGCATGTTACAGTTCCATACCTTACAGAATTGATGACTTAGGAAAAGTAACCAATTGGAAATTATGAGCTATACAGCACAATTACAATCAAAAGGAAAGACTGGTGTCTTTCAATGAAAAAGGCTTAACCAAGATCTAGTAGCAGTTTTGATTTTTTAATGAATATAGAAATCCTTACCTGGAAGGAAAACAAATAACAGTTGTCTTCTCTTGAGCTTGCAACCCAGGCCAAATCTGAACCAGCTATTACTGCCTGACAACTTGTTGCCATGGCCTCCAGCCAGCCCAGCTGTGGCTAATTTAATTTGTCACAGGTGCAGCAGTAATCAGCCAGCAGGAGACAGGGCAGTAGCCACAGGCATCCTGCAGAAACAAGCCGCTCACTGCAAGTAGGGAGCTTGAGGAAGTGAAGGCTGAGAGGACAGGTCAAAACACATTTGCAGCTCCCTCAAGTCAAAGTTGCCTGGTTCTCTTTTCCATCTGCCCTATGCTAATTTTATTGCCATTAAAATCAATGTAAGAGGACAGCCTGTACATGACTTAAGTGCTGTGGAAACTGCAGAATGCTAGTAAAGCAATACTTAAATAAATTTAAGGGTCTTTTGTAAGAGATACAGGCTTGAACCTAAGCCCCTCAAGGCCTGGCTGGGTGCTTTCACCTGTAGGCAATGTGTAAAAGATAGGCAAAGCCTACTTTTCCTGCCCCATCCCTTTCCCTGCCATTTCCTTCACTCCTATGTATAAATCAGAACAATCTCTTTAAAATTTTCTCAAGAAATGAAGATAGGTACATACCCTTGGGGGAATCCTACGGACACCATGCCTCATTGGAGGGTCATCCTGTCTGCAACACTGTGTCAGCTCTAGAGAGAAATGGGACTGAAAGCATTCTCCTGAACTTAGCAATTCATGCTGGTGAGCTTTAGGCAGCTCCCTAAACAGCAGATAAATTTTAATGTCATCCTTCTGAGGTCTTTTGCTCTTGTACAAGTGCACGGGAAATTAAAAGTTGGGCAACAGTAGGAGGCACTTCAATCCTTTTGAGGTATAGATCGCTTAAATAAAATGAAAGAAAGTTATATGTCACTTTTGGATGCTGAACCTATCAGCAGGTACATAGACTCGTATGCCACTGTGACTGTGGTTATAGATGCTTTTCCATTGGGAATGTTTTAGAAGATCAGGACCTAGAATTTATTTTGTTGGGTTTTATATTTTCCCATCTGGTTAAAAATTTGTGACAGTTCAGGCATATCTACCACCACTTCCTCAGAACCATTGTTTTACTAATCTTTCCTAGTATCACCACCAGTACACCTCAGAATGGATCCAGTTCTCAATGTAGAATGAATTGAGGCTACAAAAATTATAAGTATTTTAATACTCTGTTTTGTACCTGACAAATATGAAGTACCTGACATGCTGAGACCATTGCCTGCTCCTTTGACCAGTGTTGTCACTGCTATGTCTCGTCTCACTCAGTCATATCTGTATGTTGTATCTTGATTTACAGTCTTACAAAACACTAAAAACCTTAGTCCTTTTGATGTGGAAAGTCTTCTTGTCTTGTATCTGCACAAAACCTATGACTATGGGGAGCAGGCCTATGACTCGTGCTACAAGACAAGTGTTAAATAATGAAGAAACAAAACTTGGTCTTAACAACCCTCCAGAAGAGATGAACAGTGCGCATAGTCCCCTTGAGGAATTCAGACCTGTTCTGTGCTAAACGCAAACTAAACCATGCATATGTATTGACCATAAGGAACGATTTAAGCATGCACCTGAATAAATCAAGGAGTAATTAAAAATCACCTAAATCCTAAGAAGTATAAAAGTATGAGCACTGTGATCTGAAAATGCCAGCTGGAATGCCAGTCCTCATTTAAAAACAAAAAAAATTCCTTAACCAGAAATTCACTACCATTCAAGACCATTGCTAAGTAATAAATACCAAATTGGCGGGATTCTAGTAAACTGCACTGTGGCAGGTGAGTCCAAAACATTCTGACAAATATTCATTCTGAAAAAAATCCAAAATAACTCACACTAATAATTGTTATTTTTCACAGACGTTGCTTGTGATTACTTTGGCTACCTAATTTAACCAAAAACATTTCTACAAGAAAGCAGGAGAGATGCTATCAAGGAACGTGAATATCCTGGTCTAGACAAAAGCAGAGAGAGATTAAGGGTTGTGGAGGTGCAATGCAGACATCAACGAACAATCATCAGAGCACAGTATGAAACCTGTTTACTGAAGTGACATTATTTTATAGTTTATTTAAAACTTTTGGGGTTTTTACTGTAGATTAACTGTCTGAATGTATTATCCAAGCCTGATGTCAGGAAAGGTGAGAAACTGCAGGAAAGCATTGTAACAGATCTAGATGAGTAACTGTCCATCAAATTTGGGGGGAGAAAAAAGGACAGTGGCATACACTAAAGGTCAAAGCAATACAGATACATTTTGCTAGGCTGCAAAGTTACAGCTTGAAAGAATGCCAACAGTTAAACTTTGTTAGGAGACAATGTGACTACCTATGACCTCCTAAAAGCTAATAGAGAGAGAGATGGAAAGGGGTCTGCCCTCCCTCAAATGAGGACATTACTATCTTAAAGAGATCCATGAGGGAAGTTTTGAGGTGAATTTTGCCTTTACTGGAACAGAATTGCCCTAGATGAAGAAAATCAGATCAGAAATACTCCCTTAGCAAAAGGATATACTAAGCATGTGCTGAAGTATTTGGGGAACATGCAGACAAAAACCATGTTGAATTACTTAGCAGTCTAATTGAGACCATCCTGAAAAAAACTCTGCCCTTGACAAGTAAACCAGTCCTGCACAACAGGCAGCCTGCAAAGCAAATTACACACTGAGCAGCCAAAAGGCAGCACGTACATCCTGCAGTCTGGATGCTCACTGAGCCAAACTGGGATTGCTGAAGTGCTGGAGTTGTAGGAGGTACAGTCCAACACCAGTAAACCCAAGTCTTAAATGGTTTAACTGCTCTAAGTTTATGCTGCCCTGAATTCAGCAGCTTGGTAGGAGTCATTAGATAGTTGATACCTTTTTCACTGATGTCCATGTTAATAAAGCCAGGCAGAGATCTAGTCCAGTTAGATTATGGTCACCATATGGAAAGTGAGATATACTAACCTAGTGAAGGAACTAAGTCTTACTAGACATAGGGATGTAGTCTAAATATAAATGTTTCACCAATCATACCATCTTGAACAGTGACTATGCTCTGAGCTGTGTCAGCTCCACTGTTTTTGTGGAGAATGTAAATCAAAATGGGAAACTGGTCCAGCTGATGGGTTTTCTTGGGTGGGTTATTTTTTAACTGGATTCAACTGAATACCCACACAAATACTGGCATTGGCACAGCACAATAGGCTATGCAAGGGTAAACACAAACAAGCAGAGATAGAGATTGCTGCCACTTACAATACTTCAAGGCCCAGAGAATCCCACACGAGAAAAACGTTTGCTACAACAATCGTTTGATAGAAGGTGAAGCTCATGATGCAGTCTTTTGCTTACTGGGACCATTAATAGTTTCACTTTCCTCTGTCAGCCAAAAAAATGTGTAGGGACTTAATATCTTCCCCTACCCCTCTGTCAACTTTGGTTTTAACATGCTAATAGATGAACATTACTACCACTTTATAACCCACTTCCTAGAGGAGCAAGCTAACAGCCCCATTTATACCTACTTCTACAGATACTTTCCGTGATATGAGAGTAAAACATTTTAGCAATATAAACAGGCCAAGATGGAAAGCATACCAAATCCCTTGGAGGCTATGACAGAAAGCAAAACAAATCCCTCAGAGGTAATGCATTAATGCTTTAATATCATAAGCTCACGTAACAAAGCACTGCTGCTGAAAGAAGCAATCCCTACTGCCTGTCAGGCTCCCTTACATCTCCCTCCTTGGCACCGACACGAGCATGCATTCAGCTGTGTGATGAAAAGGATCAGGGGGTTGATGAAAAGGATCAGGGGTTTGATCTGGGTCACAATTAACCTTTGTTCATTTACTTACATTTTGCCTGGTTAATTGTAACTCAGATCAGTTCCCTGAACTGGCTCAATGCTTGGCCATGAAAACAGCCGTGTCAGCAGAAAAGAAGGCATGGGAGTGAACCAGGAGGGACTGAGGAAAATAGAAAGACTGCTCCTCTCAGTAGCAGTGTTTGCTTATCCTGGCTTAAAGTTTAAACTGTGAAATGATGGCCCAAAATACTTTTTTTTTTAAAGTGAAAGTACAAGAAGTAGGAGTGCCAGTTCTTTGGCAAAAGGGTCTGATGAGCCCACAGCCAACACCTGCATCATTTAATGGTTCAGGAAACTGAAAAGGACTCCAGGTCAGGAAGACTTCAATTCCTTTAATTAACAACAATTCTGTTGTTAGTTGATTCATATGTAAAATAAGACTCCTGTAACCACATATCCTGATTGAAGTCCTGCCAATAATATTTCTTTCCCAGGTGCTCTTAGGGTCAAAAACCGATGCAAGCCAACATACCGCTTTAGATGCATTCAAACAGTACTTTCTCATTTCCTGCATTTCACAGATTATTTTTAAGCGGATACCTTGCCAGCCCTGGCAAATAGGATACGATATGTAACCTTTCACAAATAATTGTAGCGCTTCAGAACAGCAGGATGAGAATGTACACATTCCATAGGTTGTTAATAGGGGTTGCAAATCTACAACATACTTAAAAACATGTAGGTCTTTCAAAAGCTAAATATATAGATTTGTTGGTTATCAGGTAAACCTCTACAAAATCTCTTTGAGGCTGTTTTGTATGTTATTTCCTAAAAAAAATATTATTTGTAATTGCACTTTTGTTTCCATTCTGGTTAAATATCTTAAGATTAATATTCTTACGCAGTTTAAATGTTCAGTCAACACACTGAGCAACCTGCTGAGGAAAGTATAGCGATTTCTGAACACCAACACACTAGTTACAGAGAGAACTTGCAGACACCTCCTGTAGCTGTACTGTAAAGGCATCAGAAAGACTGTACAGTGAAATACTGAGAGAAAATATTGAGAGACAGTACAGCACGTAGAGAGAAGGACTAAGTAGTAAAAATACAATGTGACAGCTAACTTTATGGCACACTTGAGGCAAGTCCTTCAATAGCGGCAAAGTGCCTAAATAATTACAGTACTTTCCAGACATGAGGCTCAGCCCTTCAGATACTCATTTATGAAAATATTTCAGCAGGGTAGGCCTGAACTTGTAGTCCAGATCATATGATCTCAATAAACATTATACAAGTTGTCCAACTTTACTGAATGCTGAGAGTTTCGGGAAGATTCATAATTCAAGATAGAGGAGATTATGTTTTTTAGATGAGGATAATCTGCAGCTAGATGGGGTAAATTAATTTGCATTTGTGGTAAAAGAACTGCAATGATTTGGAGTAGCAAGGATGTTTTTGGATGGAACATTATTGCAGAGTGTGAGAAGACACAGACAGCTCAAGACATGGACTAGTTGGTCAGTGAAGGTGATTAATGAGAACTGTGGACTAAGAACTTGGTATTTCAGATCCAGACTAAGGACCATGCTGCAAAAAGGCTATTCCTCCAGAATTACTGACTACCTGAGAATGAACCAGCAATCCAGCCAAGAAAAGTGGACTAGAGCACCGTATAATTAGTTAGCTGCTGATTAGAGTTCATGTTTATATTTCTCTGTCGATAAAAATCTCTGCTTAAGTAAAGGTGTCCAAGTGTCATTTCTTCTTGAGTGCCAGGAATTGAGGATATCTTTCATGCTGAGGTAAGAAGATGGCCCACATAACCAGGAATTTCCAAAACCAGGCTTACGAAGACGCCAGTGGTTAATGCCCTTTGCTAACATTGTCGTTTCCTACACTGTTTCCTACATTGCAGCAAAACTATGAAAATCTCTCTCCCACATGCCTGAAATGGCTTGTCATCATCAATGCAAAAAACATGATAATATCATCACGTAAGTAAGTCCTGCAGTCCTGGAGCAAGTCCAGCGGAGAGCCACAAAGATGATCAGGGGACTGGAGCACCTCTCTTATGAAGAAAGGCTGAGAGACCTGGGCCTGTTCAGCCTGGAGAAGACTGAGGGGGGATCTTGTCAGTGCTTATAAATATCTGAAGGGTGGGTGTCAAGAGGATGGGGCCAGACTCTTTTCAGTGGTGCCCAACGACAGGACAAGGGGCAATGGGCACAAATTGGAACACAGGAAGTTCCACCTGAACGTGAGGAAAAACTCCTTTACTGTGAGGGTGACAGAGCACTGGAACAGGCTGCCCAGAGAGGTTGTGGAGTCTCCTTCTCTGGAAATATTCAAAACCCACCTGGACGTGGTCCTGTGCACCCTGCTCTAGCTGTACCTGCTCAAGCAGGGGGGTTGGACAAGATGATCTCCAGAGGTCCCTTCCAACCCCAACCATTCTGTGGTTCTGTGATTTATTTGGACTGATTTTCAAGGGGAAGGTGAACAAATCATCAAGAAGGCTTTCTGTTAAATAAGTAAAAGTTCCCTGTAGTGATAATGCAAAACCATTTGCCATGGAAATCAAATTTTGAATAATAAAGTACCCGACACATCTGATTCCTGGATAAACAATTTCTATCAAAGAGAGAACACCTGCCTTGTCTTGGTAACTGATGACAAATATTCAACTCCTTAATACTGAGTTCAGTACAGTGACATTACAGAAAGCATATTTCACAAAATCTATGGGAAAAACTGGCAAACACTCGACATAAAGACTGCAGAAATTATTGTAAAGATACAAGAATTACCATTACAGCAAAAAAAGATGATTGTGCTGGTCAGACTGTAGAATATTTTGCAATCTTGGAGAAACTGGAGATGCAGATGATACAGTGATCACCTTGATGTATCAGAATCAGCTCCCATGATGTCAGCACCATTCCTCCCTGTCCTGGTTTTGGCTGGGATAGAATTAATTTTTTTTTCCCTAGTAGCTGGTATAGTGCTGTGTTTTGGATTCAGTATGAGAATAATGTCGATAACACACTGATGTTTTAGTTGTTGCTAAGTAGTGCTTATACTAGTCAAGGACTTTTCCAGCCTCCCATGTTCTGCCAGGTGCACAAGAAGTTGGAAGGGGAGCAAACATAGCTAACACAGTCGATCCAAACTGGCCAAAGGGCTATTGCGTACCATATTGCATCATGCTCAGTATATTAATGGTGGGGAGCTGGTCGGGGATAGTGATTGCTGCTCGGGGAGTGGCTGGGCATCGGTTGGCGGGTGGTGAGCGGGTGCATCACCTGGTGGGGTTTTTTTTGTTTTGTTTTCTTTCCCTCTCTCTCTCTGATTGTTTTTCTTTTCATTACATCATCATTATTATTATTATTATTATTATTTTATTTTAGTTATTAAACTGTTCTTATCTCAACCCACAAGCTTTCTTAATTTTGTCCTTTCAATTCTCTCCCCCATCCCACTAGGGGGTGCGGGGGTGAGTGAGCAGCTGTGTGGTGTTTAGCTGCTTGCCAGGTTAAACCGCAACACTCCCTTCCACCCTGAAGTTACGCAAAACACTTTTTGTTCAGGCTTGTATCAGCATGTCAAAGAACCTGCAATTATGCTGAAACACATAGCACATAGATATAGATTACATCAGCCAAGCCACTCATTCTGCAACCAAAACATCAGGATCCAGTGGTCTGAAAACTTACTGCTCGATTTTGTGTTTCATAATAAGGGCACAATAGTTTCTCTAGCATACACATAGCTTATAGTTATTATGACAGGAGATATATGGTAAAATGCTCTTACGCACATATACAAAGGGCCAGAACAAAAGTGTGTAACATTAAGGCACATTTAAATCCCATCCTGTGAGGTATGTGACTTTGCTCCACCAAGATCCCACTTCCATGAGTAAGAATACATTGCAAAGAAGAAACGGTTAAAAGCACGCTAAGAAAACAAGTAATATCACCTATGTAAGGAAAAGGTAACAACACCAGTAGAATAGAAAGATATTTATGTGACATGCTATTCACAGAATGCTTTTTTAATATTTTAGTTCATCTGAGCAGTCAGATGAATGCTAAGTAGCTAAGCAGTTGGAAGGAAGACAAGAGAAGAAAAAAGAGAGAAGAAAAAAGGAAGGAGGACATCTGGAGGTACAGGTTTCTAGAGATAGACACATACAGCAAATTGCACTCTTGTAGACACAATACCCAGATTGTGATAGGTATCTTAGAGAGGTCATGAGAAAAAGAAGTCACTGCAGTTACTATTTCCCTATGCCCCTCTCTGGTGAGCACTGAATACTGCTGGTGTCTGCATTTAATTCCTATAGCATACAATCCATCTTTGACTGAACCCAGAGATGCCTTTTTGCTGCCTTCAGGTAAAACTGGAAAATGTTCACCTCAGAAGTTCCAGTGTGACTTTATTAAAAAGGCAGGCCTATTTAAACTGATATGCATTAAATAGAAAGAAATTAAGAAAAAAAAATTCTAAGATATTTCATCTCAGATATTTAAAAGTAAAAGCTTTCTGCAAGTCGTATTGGGTGAGAAGCAATCTCCCAAATAAAGCACAGCTGCTGTGCTTTGTATTCACCTGCATCAAGGCAATAGAAAACATACTGCAAGAGACTCTTTTGCCTTGGAATTGAAATGGGTGAGATGGGTCTAATGGGTCTCTTTCATTACTGTTAGTTATCTTCAACTAAGCAAATATATAAAAGGCTCTTATGTTTTTAAAAGGGTAATAATTTAAAGGCAAAGAGAATTTGGGAGAAGTGCACTTTTTTTTTGCCACCTCATGTAGCTTCTAGACAGTAGCACAAAATGTGAAGCTGTACTATTTTGAACTAAAGGAAAGAATATGAGAATTTTACACAACCATAAAAACGCAGCCAGGAAAAGCCCTTCATCTTACCATTACCAATAAAATGCTAGAGAGGGAATTGTCATTAGGGACTTGCTTGTCAAACAATAAATCTGAAGCAACTTACCAAATGAGTTCTCTAGGGAGTCCTCTCTAGATTCACTACATTAGTGTGAACAATACTACTACAGTAAACTTTCAATTGATGTTCATTATATTACATTCTGCAATGATTTTTCTGGCCTTTCCAAACTACAAGACTAAAACTGTTGTGTGCATAAGCTTTCAGTAAAAAAAAGTGTTATTATTTGATAAAACAAATGCTAGCATTTCAGAGCTAAATTTCCTTCTTCCTTCTTCACAGAAAGCCTCATTCCTGTATCTCACAGCAAAATTTAGCCCATAGTTTGGTTTTATGCATTCAAAATACCACTTCTAACAAGGTACATACTTAAAAGCCATGAGTTTTGCTTGATTGGGGCTAAGTAAGGATATAGATCAGCAAGAGCATTGACTACACCACCTTTGGGAAGGTGCTTTCAAAGTCTTTATAAACGTGAATTAATTTCACCTCACAGCCCTGTGTAGCAGAGAAGGAAATTGTCAGAGAGGCTAAAATGCAAATAAATACCCATTGTAAGTAGGTCAGCTAGAGGTGCAAACCAGTGAAGTTGTGTCTGAAACTGAGAATTTCTAGGCTTTTGGATCTGTAATCATAAATAAAATTCAAGGTGTATCAAGTTCAAAGAACACCCATACTTGAAATCTAAGGCTATGCTAGAAAAAGTCACCCATGTGTGATTTGACCAGGGTCACACATCACGACCTTGGCAGTATGAGGAAAAAAAAAGTGTCGTCCTAATTGCTAGTCTCTAATGGTTATGTACACTTTTGGAAAACCGTAATCAGACATTTAAGAAAGGAGAACCCCACAGTTCATCAATGGCTTTGAAGCATTTATCCTTGAGGGAGAACTCAAAGTCTTAAATGCATTTACTTCTGGGGAGAGGAAACAAAAAAAACCCAAAACCACCAGGACTAAAAGGTGATTTTATTGGATGTGTTTTGAAAGGAGGCTGACAGAGCTGAGTATCCGAATTGTGAAGATTTTCCCAGCACCTGACCGACCACAGAAACATCTTTCACAGAGCAGATGATAACATCGGCAAGGAAAAATATACCCTCAGGAGCTGAAGCTGAAAGAGCAAAAGCTTAGCAATAAATAGCAGTATCTTTTAAGTCAGATGGGGCAGACACTAGTGTTTATTCCACCTTTGCACAGCGCCAACCCTTCTGAGGTACAGACACGAGGCTGTTCAGCAGCCCGCCAAGTGATTCAGGTGGAAAAATGACGATGCAATCATTTTTAAGACCTACCTAGCATGCAAAAACAGAAGGATAATACAAGTAATGGCCCTGATTAATAACGTGATATATGTTACAAGGCGCTTTTGGGGGGCTGAGCCAAGTCCATGACTTTTGCCCGTGGAAGGGTTCGGTTCTGCCTTCACGTCCGTGCATTTTCCGTAGACCCTGGCTGCCCGTCAGGTTGGCACGACAGCCGGTTCCACTTCTGACCCCGAAGTGCGCTGTCTAGGGCACGGCTTCAGAGCGCTGCCACACAGCCGTGCGTGCTGGCTCGCAGCGACGGCAGAGGGGACTCGCCGCCCGGCCTCTCCCGCCGGCGGAGGCCCACACCGCCGCCTCACGGCTCCCGCCGAGACC
>WAAD01036201.1:20475-56147 GCA_013389945.1 Fregata magnificens | reverse complement strand
TCCCCCTTTTTTCCCCTCCCCCCCCCCCCCCCCCCCCTTTTTTTTTTTCTTTTCTTTTTTGGGGTTTTTTTTTTTTTGCTTCCCCCACCAGTAATCTTATTGCTCTGCCAAAAATAAGGTTAGGTTGGAGAAGGAAGCAACACAAGAGTTGTCCCTTGTAGGTCCTGATGTAATTCTCGATATTTCACATGTTTTGTCTGTAGCTAGGGTAGGTTACAGATGAACCTTTTTCCTCGTGGCAGAGGGCGTGTGTACCCGCTCTTCATCCCAGCCTGGTCTGTGATTGTCTGAGCAATGGCAGAAGGGGGAACTTCGCTTTTAGCAAGTGTTACGATTTCAAGAAGTTCATTGTGTACTTTGCTCTGTGAAAGATCTTTACTAATTTAGGCAGTCAGTAGTTTGGGAGACTTCTTTTTTTTTTTCTGTCATGATCCTGCAGATTGATCTTTATGATTGGACTTCCTGGCTACAAAGGCTGGATGTGTACATTCATCTCAGTACTGGTTTTGTCCTTGAATGTAGATTGACTTACAGAGTGAGCCTGCCAGCAGATTTTAAACAGTCACAGCTCAATAGCAAATGTAGTTTTCCTATTTCCTGAGTGTTCTAGAACAGATCATTCCGATTCCTCCCCTGAAACAGACTCTGAAGGCTTTCACATGAAGGTGAGAAGAGCTATAGCTTCAAAGTCTAGTCTAGAGATGAACTGTTAAAGTTAGCGGGCTGCTTCTGTACTGCTTCAATATGGCTAGCACGTTAAATTTGTTTGTTTTTCACAGAATCACAGACTGGTTGAGGTTGAAGGGACCCCTGGAGGTCGTCTGGTTCAACCCCCCTGCTCAAGCAGGGCCACCTAGAGCTGGTTGCCCAGGACCATGTCTGGACAGCTTTTTAATATCTCTGAGGATGGAGACTCTGCCATCTCCCTGGGCAACCTGTGCTAGTGCTCGGTCACCCTCACAGTAAGAAAGTGTTTCCCCGTGTTTAGAGGGAACCTCCTGTGTTTCAATTTGTTCCCATTGCCTCTTGTCCAGTCACTGGGCACCACTGAGAAGAGCCTGGCTCCGTCCTCTTTACACCCTCCCTTTGGATATTTATATACGTTATTAGTAAGATCCCCCTGAGCCTGTTCTTCTGTAGGCTGAACAGTCCCAGCTCTCTCAGCCTCTTTTCATATGTGAGATGCTCCAGTCCTTTAATCACCTTCGTGGCCCTTTACTGGACTCTTTCCAGTATGTCCACATCTCTCTTGTACTGGAGAGCTCAGGACTGGACACAGTAATCCACGTGTGGCCTCACCAGTCCTGAGTAGAGGGGATTCCATTCTTCATTGGGAATAAAAATGACTTCTTGAATATTAGATTAATTGTGTTGTATGGATTCTTTGCTGCCTCTTTGGCCCTCCAAAAAAGTGGCTACTGTTTTTGCAGTAAGGTGCTCTGATAATATTTATTCTGAAAATATGTGTATATATATATATATGAGGTATATAGCTTGTAGAACACACAATAATTCTTGAACAATTTGGTCCTTAGAAGTCAACCATTAAAACAGAGTGAAATTTTTATTTCAAATATGCTATCATTTTATACTGTAATAAATGTGCTTGTAAAAAGTTCACTGCTTCAAATATATCAGTATAGCAAGCCTAATCCTGAAACAAAAGAATCTTTCTGGTTGGTTTTCTGTGTTGTTTTTCTTAATTGCCTGTAAGATGCCAAATGAAACACACTTTTATTCTGGGGAAGAACTTCCAAGTTATTTGGGTTGTCAGCCACTTTCCCAGACCAATAGTTCTTCATAATCTCTACAGTGATAGCAGAAGCCAATATGACTCTGTACATGTTGCATCCCCACTAATTACTGCCACGATCCAACGTGAGCCTCTGACCTCTGTCTTGGGAGCTGCTGCTGTAGGTGCAGCCTTCTAAATGTTATGATTTAAGCTTTTTACAGTGTTTTAGTAAGACATGACTTGAAGTCCCTTGGAATGTATATAATTTTATTTCTAAAAGTGACAAACATTCTCAGTGATTTATTTTGCACACAAGACTTAGTAGTGTGTCACATCTACAAGCTCAATCTTTCTCTGATAAAACTAAGAGCAAGGTATATTACAGAGGGTATCTAAAGAGAAAGTTATCAGTTGGAAATTGATAAAACTTTTCAATAACGTTGTTATTTGTAGAGCAGCTGTAAATTCTGCTGTGACAGAAATGCACTTGCAAGTCTTGCATGTATGTGAGAACTTTAGCTCTAGGCCCAAGTTGCCATCAGATTTTTATTTAATAAATTGGCCCAGGTCTTTACAGGACACCTGTAAGTTTGTCTGGTTGTGGGTGCTGGAAATAGTGCCAAAACCAAGAACAGTGTGCTACTTTGTGTTTAGATCGAATTTGTTTAATTCTAAGTTATCTGAAAGAATTCTGGATTTGGACAGGATAAGCCATTGACGCATACTGCTTCCTTATTGTCATATAGCTTGTTCACTATTCTTTGTGTGCATCCCCATTGTATCTAGGTGTCATGGATTCAGGAGAGAAATTAAGCTTCAGACAAATTGTTTTTCTCCATTCACTGGTTCAGCTGAACTAGCAGGAGTGTCAGTGGATTTTCTAATGCAGATGGGGGCTCCAGCAGCTAGTTGTATCCTTGTCAGAAACTACCTTGGCCAAAAGCCATTCACATCAAAGTGATGCCTGTTGCCCCTGTACTTGGCATTGGTGAGGCTGCACCTTGAATACTGTGTTCAGTTTTGGGCCCCTCACTACAAGAAAGACATTGAGGTGCTGGAGCGTGTCCAGGGAAGGGCAACGAAGCTGGTGAAGGGTCTAGAGCACAAGTCTTATGAAGAGCGGCTGAGGGAACTGGGGTTGTTTAGTTCGGAGAAGAGGAGGCTGAGGGGAGACCTTATCGCTCTCTACAACTACCTGAAAGGAGGTTGTAGTGAAGTGGGTGTTGGACTCTTCTCCCAAGAAACTAGCGATAGGACAAGAGGAAATGGCCTCAAGTTGCGTCAGGGGAGGTTTAGATTGGATATCAGGAAAAATTTCTTTACTGAAAGAGTGGTTAAGCATTGGAACAGGCTGCCCAGAGAGGTGGTGGAGTCGTCATCCCTGGAGGCGTTCAGAAAAGGTGTAGACGTGGCACTCCAGGGCCTGGTTTAGGAGGCACGGTGGTGTTGGGTTGACGGTTGGACTTGATGATCTTAGATTCCAATCTTTGTGATTCTATGATTCTGTGAAAGCATACACTTTCTTGCTCTCCATAGCGTGAGCAGGATTTGTCCCCAGAAGCCAAACAAAAATGGCTTTTTCCATTCTTCATTAGCAGCAAAATTATTTTGTGTATTTGTTCATAACTATTTTGTTAAAGTCACCTTGGATAAGGATGTGTAAAGAACCTATGTGAGTTTGTTGCTCTCCAAATACTACAGTAATCTTTGAGTGATTCTCAGAAAATGTCACATGTATGAGTATCACAGCTCTATATTTTTCTGCTAACATTCATGTTTATAACTTTTGAGTGTGTTTCAGAGGATATCTGTCTGTAAATCTTCCTGCTTGCAGAGGTGTCTTACATGGACTGAGGACATACAGAATTCTCTCATGCTTTAGTCATTCACCATGTCCACTTAAGTCTGCTGGAAAGAGTGAGTTCTTGCAGAGAATTCAGGAGATGATCCCATTTTCCCTCCCAGCAGTTGTGATGAGAGAACATTAACTGTGCCTGTATAGAGAACAAAAAGCAGCCCATTGCATATCTCAGTGAATGTTGATCTAGATCTTTGATTCTTAGCTATTCTTTAATATGGAAAAAAAACCCTATCAAGCACAGCTGAGCCACTTACACTAAACAACAGTGATTCAGCACTTCAATTTGCCAACAGACACATCATTATCTTCTAGTTTTTCTATGTCAAAACAGTGTAGGAGTGTAAAATAGTAAAAGCTGATAAGGATTTGTACACCACACTTGTGTTTAGAACAACTATTGAAATGTTCTAATGTTAAGGAGGAAATAATTTGACTTTCATTTCTTTCTGTTTATTAAAGCAGCAGTGAGTGAATTGGTTATAGAGTATTTGCACTGATGTTTTCTGCTAGATAAATATATTGGAAATACCAGAACACTAGAAGCATTCCTATTACCTGAGAGCACTACGTTTTAGTTACTCCATACTAGCTACAGTATAATGGGGTACTGCCAGGGACTGTGCTGGTACAACAGGGAGGGATAGTTATTTTCTTACAGTTTTTAGGAAAACTGGAGTTCTGTCTACCGAGTCATCAACACCTCCATGTTGTCACCATGATTAATAAAACTTTGTATTTCCTCAAGTGAAGGAAATGCATTGATTTCTAGAGAATAACCTTGGTGCTGGTAAGACTTTCTTAGGCTACTGGTTTTTGGTCTAAGAGGTGATGTGCTTGTTACGATAGGTCTTTGCAGGAGCCTGGTGAACAGTAGCGTTACTTTACCAAACAGACCTGTGCGTTAGTTCTTGCTGCACGAAGAAATAAAACGACTCTGGCTGCTAAGCTGGTGTTAACCTACTGCTAACCTGCTGCAACCTACTAACTTGGATTACCGCTAACCTGCTGCCATAGTGCATGTTAGCAGGTGATGGCAATGCAAGACTCAGCAGAGTGAGCCTGTGAAATAATGTGGGGAAAGTGCAGACTGCTTTACATGCAGTAGTTACTGTAAGTTAGTTGACTTGTTGATTGTAAGGTGTAAAAGTTGCTCTCATGAAAAGTGTGGGGTTTGGGGTTTAACTCGAAGGAGCAACTCAATTATTTAACTGTTTCCTTCTTTTGTCGTTGCTAGATATTAGAAAATATACCGGTTACTGAAATTTGAACAGACAAAAATTGCTAGCGGCAGTCTCTGCTTCTCTGTCTTCTGAATGAAGACTGAATTTCATCTGCCCATGTTCTGAATTGTTTTAGTTTTAATTAGTGGCAGAGGATCTTGAAAGAGGTGCATACAAAAGAAGGGAAGCGGAAGTTTTCACATGGGATGGTTGTGGAAGCAGATGCAGGCTTTTTCAAGATGACAGAAGTTGCAAAGGAAAGATGTTCATGTGTCAAATATGGTTACTCCACATTTCCCAGTATAAGAGAAGAAACTTGAAAGGACAGGACTAGAAATTAACAGCTGAACTAATTTGACTTTATTAGTGTAAAAACTGTCAAGCTGAGGTTTCTTTAGTATGACACCGTCACTGCCTACTACACAACTCCTATTTGTAAGAAAGTCTGTCTGTACAACTTACAAGGATACTGCTTTCCACCTAGAAGTCTGACAAGATATTGTAACAGACATCATATTCATTTGATAGACACTCATGAGAAACAAAATATTCAGGGGAGGGGGTGTGTGTATGAAGAAACAACCTGAAAAGAGTATATGACAAGAAACTGTGTGTATAGTCCAATGATCTGAAGTTCTTTGGGAGAAGCCTATAATAGCATGACATAAAGAAAGAGAGGGTTGCTTTGCTTCTACAGCCAGAAGAACCTCCACCCAGCATTTCTGTATTAACTATCCACCCCCCTACATACCACTCCTTTTTTTTCTCCAGCAGCAAAGCAGGAATGATTGCTCAAAACATGCCACAGGCTGCTCAGTTTGCTTTAGCACTGTCAGATGCCTCTTTTTTTGCCAGCTCAGCTCTAGGTAGCTTGTATGGAGAGAATAACTGGAGGACTGAGAGGTATAGCAGAAATTTGACATTAGCCCTGTCCACCTTCAGCTGTACGGTGAAAGCTCTTACATTGCTGTGTAAGTGCTCCAGCTATGTGAAAATTTATCAATCCTTAATGTTACATTATTGTGTAGGTAAATATCTGTTTGGATTGAGTAGTATATGACCAATGGCATGATGAATGGTGATTTGGGCAACCTGCAGATTAAAATTTGTAATGGTTTCTGTGTTGACAGCGTAGACAGTAGCTGCTTCTTGCTCAGCAAAATACAGTGAAGTACAACTTTAAATTTGTTGCATGCAGAAAATACTGCAAGTGACTATGGAAAACAGTAACATTATTTTCCTAGTTAAAGAGAAACCCATAAAATACTGGCACTGCTAATGCTTTGGTTGTTGTTATTTGGGTATCAACCTTTCTTCTTCCTTTTTTTGATCTTCCTTTTAGAGATTTTAGTATGAATTCTTTGGGGGGGAAATAAGAGAAGTCGGTGTCTCGAGTTAAATATCTTTTTCCAGATGGTCCAGTTATTTTTCTCACAGTTACAGTTTAAATACTGGTTTCTATTCCCCTCACATGCCTCAGTTCCTAACAGTTGCTGCAATTGCCGACTGTGGCAACCTTTCCCACCAGCTGTGCTCCTGTGTCCCTTGATGTAGCTGAACTAATGATCAAAGGTTGCTATTCCTTCTCCGGATTCCTTTCTCCTTCGTGGAGAACAATCAGGATAATTTTGAGGGAGGATCAGAATGGGAGAAGTGCTACTGAAAGAGGGGGACTGAAGCCTGAGACTCTGCTTGGAATGGGAATACTCCATGGCCAGGTACCAGCAGGCAAGGACTACCCCAGTCACCCCGCTGGGGAGGGCTTGTTTTTCCTCCGCTATGGCTGTGTGTCCCCGAACAGCAGGAAGAGAGGGAGCGAGGAGGTCTCATTTGGTTGCTCTCCCGCTTGGCTTCTCAGCAGCCTCTCAGAGCAGCAGTTGCTGGTGCTGGAGCAGAGCAGGTGAAGTGCTCGGGATAAGTTTTGGACTCCTGAACCTTGAAGAACAGTTGAGACTCTGGCTGTCGCCTCAGAAACAGTGATGGGCTGGGCTGGGCAACGTGTGCTGTCTCCTCTTTGCGGGGACTCTGGAGAAGCACATAATCGGAAGCTTGTTTTAGGTTATAACCAAACACTTGGCACCCAGAGGTTTGTGGGAATTGATTGCTTTATATTCTAACAAAAAAACCCAACAAAACCCAAACAAAACAAAAAAACCAAACCCCACAAACCAACCTATACAACTCTTTCTACAGTAGCAGCAGCAAAACAGTATTTTGTTTAATTTTCTCTTACGATGGAAAGAATGTGAGCAGAAATATTTCCACTTTATGATGCTGTAATACCAGGTCTGTGTGAAATGGCAAGGGGTGTTTACTGCGCTGCTCGCTGTTCTGTATGAAGAACATGTGGAATGAGCAGCGCAAAAGATCACAGCACCTTGAGATAGTGATCATGACAAAGAAGAGATGTTGTGTGCGTTATCTGAAGTATTACACATAATGTGCAAAAGATATCCACATCTTCTGTTAAGCATATGTTCCAGGATTCATCTGAGTGACACTTTAATGTACTGCTTGCTTCTGTCTGACAACTCTTCCTGTTCTTTTTCTTCCTTGTCTCTCTAAAACTAGTTAGAATAATGTGAAATGAGCATTTTCCAGTTCTGTCAGGAGTTTTAAACCCATGTGTTTCTAGCACCACTCGCTGCTTTTAATCCTAATAGGATTTTTAACTGCTTTTGTCTGTGCTTTATTTCCCCAGGATCTACTAACATTTAAAAGAAAACCTTTATTAAGTAAATGGAAGATGGAGTTCAGGTATATCATCCCTTTCTTTTGCTGAGCATGTCTGATGTTTCCTATGCAAAGAGATCTTCTGGCTTCTGTTTAGTCTTAATGAGGAAACTGCTAAGTTGCTTTAAAAGTTAGAAAGTGAGCAGCCAGCATTTTACAAAAAGTTGGTATTTTTAACTCCATAAAAGTCCTTATGCAAGTGACAGAACTACACTGTAATGAGTGGCCCTGTCTTTAACAGGCTTTGTAGTCTTTGCTAAACAGTGAGAAACTACTTTCAGTGTAACTGACTTTTAAAATCTTAATTAAGATGAATTAATTAAGAATTAAGAGCCTTATGTTTGAATGTTTATCAGAATAAGAGACATTTATGTGAACAGGTAGAGTGAACAGGATAAATGACAGGCTTGCAAGATATCCGGAATGACTGAATGGGAACAAAGAGATGTCCAAGGCAGGGGAATAAATATGAAGAGATAGTCAACCTGGATGTTTCAGGTTCAGGCAGTGATGCCCAGGATTTATTTCTTTTTTTCAGAGTATACAGCTTGTGAAGTACCAAGTGAATGATCTTGCAGGAGTGCACAGGCATTTGTCGTGGACTTTTGTGGCTGTTCTGCCAAGTTGTGACTCCTCTTGCTTCTCTCTCTCTGGTGAGAGCTGGTTTTGTTACCCAGCTGGGCGAGGTTGCTGGGCCCTCACCACTCTTCCATGGGTGCCAGTACAACAAAGGTAATTTGTAGCAGTGGGGCAGTGGCAGCTATTGCCTGCAAGGTGCAGGGCAATAGAGAGAGGAAGCTTTGCGAAGGAAATCATTTAGCTTTGTTGCAGTGACTAGATGAGAAGGGGGAATACAGAGTGGTTTTTGATTGCCTTTCCTAGGCTTCTTTTTCTGCTTGGATTGAAACAAGTGCAGGTTTGACACCAGTAGTTTGTAGGTCAGGTTCCAGGCTCTCTGCCTGCCTTGTGTGGTTTCAGTGAGACCGCTAAAATAAGGCATGGATTTGCTCAGTGAGGGAGTAAGAAGGATTCAGTGTCACAGAAAGGGAGCAGCAGATGGAGGGAGTAAGTCCTCCCTGTAGTGGGCTACAGCAGCCTTTCCTGCTCCTTGATCTTTGGGATTGTGGCACAGTGTGTGTCACTGTGTGGTCCCAGAGATGGCGGTGCTGTTGCATGTGCTGACAGGTAGCGAGTCATCTCCGCCTCACTCTTTATCTGACCTAGTTGGGATCAAGGAGCTTTGCTCCTGCTATTCACATATCTCTATGAAGAATGAGGTCCTGCCCAAGATGAATAAATTGTGAAATAACTTAGTTTTTCCTTTGCATTTTCATCCTTTGTTATTTTAATAGAGAAACAGCAGCAGTCAGCTTAGCCTTAGCACGTTGAGAACTGGTGATCATCACTAATGTATAGTAAATGTTCTCTGAGATCAGAAGGCAGAGAGAAAGGAGTGAATCATAGATATCCTGAAGAGAACAGCTACAAGCAGCAAGGAAGAACTAAACAAGAGAGGCCTTTTCTTATAAACTTTAGGCTTTAATAAACAGCTAAGCTGCACAATCTCCTATTGCAAAGCAGTAGGTAAGGAGGAAAAGAAGAAAGAAACACGGAGTATTTGAAGTGGATAGATAACGTATTTTACCCAAACATTTTTGTAGCTAAGTAGTAAAACTGGATATAACCAAACAGCAAAGGAAAGTAGCTCTGAGTGTGGACTTACTGAAAGATCATTCCACTTTTCCCCAGCCAGATTTTTTTATTCACCTAATTGTTTTCTCATCCTCTTCTAACTTTTCCACTTTGCATCCTTAATAAGGAAGAGAACTTGTGACCCGCCAAATGCCAAAAACCCTTAACCCTGAATATAAGTGCGTACATACCTTCAGACTGGCTGCTATGCTGTTCCCCTCTCCCCAGCTGCCCATCCTCAACTCTTGTTAATTTATGGTCACTGTCAAATTGTATATAAAAGAGACTCTTAAAGCCTATTTGTAATATTGACCATAGCCAAGCTGGAGTGAAGTCCAGATTGTCAAACATGTTGTAAACCCAAATCTCCCCTTTTAAACATTGAATCTATTTCAGTATAGTCACTGCCTAGACTGACAAAAAAATCTTTTACCAGATACATGGGTCATCTTGGGAACAGCAGCATTCAAGTAGTTCCAAAGATGGCTAACAAAACTGTAGGGGGGAAAAAAACAAAACCAAAAGAAACCACTAGTCTTCTTCCTGCACTTTCATTTTCTTCTTACTGTAAATGTGACTTTAAAAACATGTTTGGGGATAGGATCTGAAAGCGAGCATCATGTTCTGTGACTCCAGGATGGAGTAATCAAAGAAACTCAGTATTAAAAAACTTGTATCTGTATCCATTTAGGTACACTTTTTCCTGGCTTTTATTGATGCTGGAGGTGAAGTCCACAAGTTGACTAAACAGCCTCCCAGTTGGTTAGGGGATAAACTTGTTAAACTCTGACACAGTCTTCTGAACACATCGGTTTGAATGTTAGTTAAACTGGCAGATGGTTAACCCACGTCTGTCTGGGTGCACTGCTATGTTAATAAAGGCCTACAGCTGATCAATTTAAGTAAGACGACTTTCTGTTCCTGCGGCCTGTTTTGATAGCCTATTTCATTTTGTATTGTCCAGATAGATTTCTTTTTACTAGCATAAGATTTTGAAGCAGATTCTGGAATTCTTTCTTTTTGAAAGAATTTCTTTATATAGCAGAAAATATTCTTTCTGTTTCTGTCATTCAAACTTGGTAGCCCTGAAATACCAGAAACTTAGGTTTTATTAATACAGAAGGGCTGTAATAGGACATAAACCCAATAGATCTTACAAACATTTTTACAAGACAACCAAAACCTTCTATCTGCATGAAATGAAAGAGTAATAAGACTAATTGGACACAGTTGGCATTCTACATACTTCCTGCCTGCAACTTTTAGGCTTGCAACAGAAAATAAATTTTATTTAAGAAATAAGAGTAATGATGATGTTTTTGAAGTAGACAGTAGAATATCTCTAAAATTCTCATTAGGTGTGTGTAAAAAGGCAGAATTTTCATGTTAGGTATGATGTTTTAAATGATGGTTCTGTAACTGAAATGTTAACAGATCAATGATTAAACATTCTATCAGTCTGCATTTGAGATAATCATTAATTTTTCAAATGTGACTGGTTGTGAAATCTGTCATATATGATGTTCTAACATGACAGCTGAGTCTAAGTTAGAATGGGGAAAGGTGGGGTTTTTTTACTAAAATAGAGAAGGAACGTTGATACATAAACTGCTAACGTCTTAAAAATCATAAAAATACTTAATGTATATTGCAATTTAACCGAAGAAAGCTGAGACAACATGCTTTTGCCCTATTGAAACAGACCAAAATTATTAGACTTCTTGGCTTTTGATTCCAAACTCTGAAGTAAACCTGCTTTTACAAAGCATTATAGGCTTGGGTTAGGTTTGGTTCTTTGGAGTGGGGTTTGCATTTTGGGGGGCGGGGAGGGGGTGTTGATGGAAATTTTTTTTTTTCCTCTGGTGGAGTGTTGTTCTACCAGAATATTTTGACCACCCTTTTTTTTTTTTTTTTTTGTTCCCCTCCCCTCCAAGTGCCTACAGGCTGTTTTACAGCCAGTCCTTTTCCAAAGTACATTTTGAAATTAGCCTTCTCTTATGCTGCCCTGATTGGAGAACCAGGCTTTCAGATTGAAGTGTTTCTAGATAGAAGCACACAAACTTGAAAAAAATCACAAAAAACCACACAGGCTGCATACTCATTTTAATTCATAGACATACAAAGCTGTTAATGCTGCATGCAGAGATTTAAACCATTAACAACAATGTTCTGTGTTTCTTATTTGTTTGTCATGGACAGAACCTGTAGGACTCTGATTTATTCCAGAAACAGCAAAACATTAGTTTACCACTACTGCCATTTAGTGGTCTATATATGATCATCTAGTATATTACTGCATAGTTTCTTTGTCATCAGGCAGCATTAAATCTAGCACTTTACATACTAGAGAGAAATAACATCATATTCTCCAAAGGTTAATTATGTCGCAGCTAAAGCAAACTTCTAAAGCAACTTACATGCGATTTTTAGTATCTTGCTTTTTGTTGTTGTGGTTTTAATCAGTGCAGGTACAAATATTTAATGTTTTACATTTACTTTAAATGTCTTTAAAAAGCAGCATATTTGTTTCTCCTCTAGTCTTACACAAAAACCAAGCAATGGGATTTTTTTTTCCACTTACTAATAGGCGAGCGCAAGCTGTTTGCATTCCAGCAGTTCACCTGCACATGACTGCAGCCACCATGCAAGTCAGCCAGAAAGACTTTGAAAAGGCTCAAGAACAACTGAAGCTTTTGAAAAAGGACCCTGGGAATGAAATGAAGTTGAAGCTCTATGCTTTGTTTAAACAGGTAGGCTTGACTTATTTTGTTTTGTAAGGGATATTTATAGTCTGAGGGGATGGACCTGTAAAATATTTACTTAAAATAGGGATTGTTCAAATGTACTGTGTCTTAACAAGCTCTTCAAGTGCTCAAATTCTGTTCTTGAAATGCCAGCCCCCAAACCCTGCCTGAATTCAGAGGGAAGCCAAACCTGTTTCATCTTACAAATCATGCTTTGAATAGAAACCTTTATTCAAAGAAATAGAGCCAATTTACATCAGTTGTGTGATGCCTTCCAAATAGTATAGCATATATTGATGCAACTCTGGAAAATGGCTTATTCCTAGGAAAAAAGAGTATGCCACATGCTTCCTCTTAAATTTGTTGTATCTACAGTCAGTCAGCTGGGCCTATAATATAATGGTGTTGAAGGTTGATTTCTGGGTTTTTTTTTTTTTTTTTTTTTTTTTGCGTGATCATTGTAGTCTGTCTGTCTCTCTTTTTAAATTCAAGGAACTGTTCCTCCACACTTTGAGTGAAGGTTATTCATTAATACAGCATGGAAGGAGACCTTTGTAGAAATAGCTGCAAGTCCTTAGTGGGGTTTGTACTGGTATTTGGGGAGGTATTTGTGGATCAAGATTGGTTGCAGGGTCAGTACAGGCTGTGGCTTGTTATATTGAAGGCGGCAATCAGTTGCTCCTTTAAATAAAAACTTGGAACAGCGGACTGTTCCAGGTAGTTTTACTGATCAATAATAACGAATGTATTCTTTCTTTCCTGCCTCCCACTTGAAATATTTCTCTTAGATAGTGTACTTTTCTTCAGGAAAACTGATCATAGAATACTTCAGGATAGCTCGGACTCTTGTGGTTCAACTGGGCCGATGCCCTTGCTCATAGCAGGGCCAACTTTGAAGTAAGATCCAGCTTAATAGATACTATGCAATGGTTTCTTTGTTCACACAGCTTACAAGTCTTTAACTTTCTTTTTAAGTATAAAACTTCCACAATTTTTGAGATAGGAGAACTTAACATGCATGGGCATTTTAGAAATTAGTGTCTCATATTAGTTAGGTGCTTCTGAAAGCCCAGCACCAGGTATTAGGAAATAGCAGACACTGAAAGCTTCATGGTAGGTGAACTGTCTGAATATTGCCCAACCACTAGGTATTCCTTCTGTATCAGAGTTGAATTCTGTATCCTGATCAGATAAATATTCCTAACAGTCATCATCTTTTCTACCAAGGCATCTAAACTTTAATCAAAAGTTTAAATAAGTTTTGTTTCACTCTCTTTTTCAGGCTACTGAAGGTCCCTGCAATTCTCCAAAACCAGGTATGCTGGACTTTGTCAAGAAAGCCAAGTGGGATGCATGGAATTCTCTTGGCAATTTGTCTCAGGTGACAATACCTATAATTTCACTTAGATATTTTGTAGATTACCTACCTTGAAATGCCTGGTCTGTAAGTGAATGGCTGATGCCTAAACATATTATATGGTAGCTGAGCAACTCTGCTTCACACACCAAAATGTTTTGCACTGTATTCTACAGTCATTTCACTGCTTCAATGTTTGGAGTTTTTTTTACTGTGTGAACCTAATTCTACATTATTACTACCAGCTTGTACCAGTGCAAGATACTACATATGTGTTGACTTTCAATAAAAATAGTGGTTTTCACCCTATGTTCTAGTCTACCCTTCCCTTTAAGAAAGATGGATTGAGCTGCTCAGCTCTTACAACAAAGAGCAAATTTGTGAATCCAGCATATTGTTAACTTTGTCATTTTAAAAAGTCAGTCTCTTATGCCACTGACTAAAAGACTAGAAAAAAGTGGTGTATTGAGAGCCTCTCTTTGTTCTTTCTCAGTATATCTTGACATCTTTAATACCTTTCATAACCTTTAGAGAAGTCTTTACTTCAAGTGAAGCTAGCAGGAAGAATATAGATGCAAAGATACATAAGTGTTCTTTTTTCATGCAGACTGTAGTAAGTCTGACATAGCATGTAGCTGCCACAGTTTCTTCAGCTACTATTAAATGAAGGATATATAAGCTTTACAAACCAGCTGTCACTGCTGCATTAGGCCTTGCTGTTCAGGAGTAGTTTCTGAGGTCAGGCGAAGATATTACTTAATACAAAGGGTTTTCTTGCATTTTTTTCTTTTGAAAGAAAACATGCTTGCATAATTTCATGAACATAACATATTCTTGTGCTGCTTTGGGGTTTATGGGGTGTGTTTGGGTTTTTGTTTGGTGTTTTTTTGAGATGGCTCTGCAGCTTTTAGGAATAGCCAAGAAACACTTAAGGAAAAGAATCTGCTCTTGAAGATAAAGTGGAGAGGGAATAGACAATTTCATGTGCTACAGATTATGGATTATAGAATTGTTCAAAGTGTATTATCCTTTCAAGAAAATAGGTTGTAACAACCAAGAACTTACAATTCATTTAAATCACTGCTTACTGTAGAAATAGGGAGGCAGGATTCTTTAGGCTTTTGCATGTCATGTTTGTGCTAAATAAAAACTAGTGTTTTCAAGCAATTTTAAAATGCCATAGACCCATTTCAGCACTCTTATTTTCAGCAGCACATGTTCTAAAATAAAAACCTTTAGTTTGTTGGAGAAATGTCCAACTGGAAAGCAGAAACAAAGGATCCATAGAAATGTGTTAGCGCTGGGAATATTACAAAGGTCTCTCTGGGAATCTTAGGCGTGGATGGGGGCACTTCTCCAACAAAATAAATGTCGTCATCCCAGCATCTACGCACTTTTATTTTGTGGATCCATCGCTGCTGCTTTCCAGATGCCTTTAAGCATGATCTGCAGTGTTTAAATACAGCATGTTCCTCTTCTCTCTTCTCATCGTAATTAGAATGCTTTCTTATTGAGATTTTTTTTCTTTTGTCCTGAAGCACAGTCACTTCCCCACCCCCCTGGTACCCATTTTATGAATAGNTAATTCTTTTCTTTCATTACAGGATAATGCCAGACAGAAATATACTGAACTTGTCTCAAGTCTGGTTTCTGCAGAATCTGCTGGCCAGAAGAAAAATGCTTCTCCAGAAGAGAGCAGACATGATGGCTATGAGACAATACTGGTTACCACCAAAAACAATATCACAAAGATAATGTTTAACCGACCTGATAGGAAAAATGCCATCAACCATAAGGTAAAGAAATTAACTTGGGAGGATTAATGATTTTTTTTTTTTTCTTTCCTGGGTAAGCTACTTAAGTTTTTAAAGAATCATTACTACGGGTTTAGCAGAACTGACTGAAGCATGGTGGTCTGAATTTTATGAGGGCTTAGTATCTTGACTCAGATGACAACCTGAGGAATAAATATCCAGTACAAAATGAAACCATTCAGCTACAGTTTTACAGATTGGGCTTTTCTGTGTCTCTTGAGTTTTTTTCAGACTTGTTATAGGATTACGGTCTGCACTAAACTAAAATGGCAAACTGCAGGAAGGCTAGCCTGTTTTGTGGATACAAGATTTGACTGTAGCCTTATGTATAACAAAGCATGTGTGCGGCCTGCTTTGGGTCAGCACTGTTGTGTGTATGCCTAGATAGTCTTCCGGTTCCCATAGCCATCTTTATGAGGAAGTCCGTCCTGTTGGAAACATGATCATCCTGTTTCACAACTGGAAAGAGATACCAGAACAGGGACTTCACCCCACTGCTGCTAATTCTTTAATATATTATTTTGCCCACTTAAACTAATTCTCAGGTTTTAAAACTAGCTGTTTCCAGTTAATGTGTATTTTCCAGGGGACCTTATTTTGTCCTTTAGATTTGCATCGGAAGTCGAGTATTGGAAGCATGTGCCTTTATGGTCAGAAATACCTCACATGGATGCAAATTTCTTTCATACTTAAAAAGACCATCACTAATCTGTCTCTCAAGTTCCTTGTTGTCAGTGTGAATCTCCTTTTTATGATCTTGTGCAGCATCACATTTGTACTTTGTTGATTTTCCTCTTACGCAGATGTACAGAGAAATTATCAAGGCACTTGAAGAAGCTGGGAAAGCTGATTCTACCATAGCAGTTATTACTGGTATCACACTTCATATGCCTCTCTTAGATTTGTTTTATGTTATGCTAAAGCACAGTACTGACAGGAACTATCTACCTGTATCTAGGCTAAGATAGAATTTGTAAGTGAGGAAATTCTTTCCTCTAGTATAGACCAAGGATTTTTCCAAAGTGTTTTGGCAAAATCCTTTCAAGGTGGTATTTCAAATTCTTCAGCAAGCTTGCTGTTACATCAAAACATCTTTCAGAGATGAGAAGATAGACAGGAAATACTCCTAAGGGCTTTGTTACTTTTGAGTAGCTGATATATCTGCTGCACAGCATCTTCACTACTGCTTTTGAAGGTCATTGGTATGGATTTAGTCAATTTTCTCTACCTCTGTGATACATTGGAACATACTAAGAACAAGCCCCTCAAATCCTGCACTGGCATGGCCAGTAGAAAGTTTAAGCTGCATATTTACCTATGATCATAGGAAAAAACTGATACTTTATGTTGATTCCCACCCCCCCCGCCATGGCTGCCATAGGAAAGGATTGGCCAGACAAACTGCAGCCTGGCCCAGCTGTATACATCCCAGTCATCAGATGTGTGCAGCTGGATGACTGCAGTGATAAAGTGAAAGGGCAGCCCAAATGCATGCTGCCTGTGAAGTCTGGGGACATATCATTATCATTTGGATTCTCTAGAGGACCCTTTGATCCGTCTCTGACGCTGACTGAATGACACAGTGGCAAGGGCAGGTGGGAGGGACAGAATGGCTGAGGGCAGGTGCTGCCTGTCTGGCCCATCCTTGTTGCAGATAGGTGTGAGTTTAGGAAATTAGCCAAAGCTTGAGCTTTGGCTGGCAGCTAAGTAGTGTGGACACAAGGTGAATTCAGGCTTAAGCCTGTTTACTCATTACTTCTAAGGTAATTGCATATGTATTCTTCTCCACTGTCATCTTTACCAACACCTTGTATTCCCAGCATGCTGAATTTCCTTTCAATAGCAATGACTAGGCACAACAACCCTTAGAAAATTAGAAGGGTAGTTCACACAACTGGAATGTCTAACACATGTGTAGCTAGGAGTAAATAGCAAACACCCCTGCACAAACCTTTCTGTTCCATTTTACATAGTAAGAGCACTGCAGTGTAAAGTAATGGATGTGCTAACCAGTGAAAGGTCCCATCCTGTGAATGTCCTCATGGAGCATAGGATGATTTAGACAATTAAATCATGCAGTCTAGCTTTCAGATACTCCTTGTTTTTTTGATGGTGCCTCAAACTGACTTCTACATCCGCTAACAGATTATCTGGTTCTTATTGAAGAATACAATGATTTCAGTGCAGTGCTGTCAGTCTTATCCTTAGAATGCTATGCCTTTTCCTTAATTGGTCATAAAAAACATGAAACTTCTACCACATATTAAATAGATTATTCTGTCTACTTTTGATTCCTTCATCAGTTTGAAGGGGGATGAAGGGAGATGCATAAACTTACATTTCCGTTTTCCTGTTTTTAAAAAAAAAAAAGTTTCTCGCATCTTACTGTATGAATGATTGTGAATTGACAGAAAAAAAACCTGAGCAAGTATGGAGGGAAAGAAATAATATTTTTTTTCCCATCTGACATTGTTATGAAAAAAAGAAAATTTTTCTTTCTTCCTCTCAAATCTTTCAAATTTAATATTATTTGGCTTTTTACCCATTGTTTTTCAGTGAATTGTCAGTCAAAATTTATTTTTAAACCATAGATGTCCTTTAAGGTAGTGTGTGTACTGAGACAGTCCCTCTAATTACTTAATGTTAGACACTTAGAATGAAATTCTTTTGTAAATGTAATAAATGGAAGCTTCTCTTACCTACTCAGAAACCATTGGTGCATTTATTCATATGTGTTCTCTGCAGGAAATGGAGACTACTATAGTAGTGGAAATGATCTGACTAATTTTACTAATATCCAACCCGGTGAAATGCAGAAGATGGCAAACGATGGAGCAGTATTACTCAAGTAGAACATCTTGGTTTCGTATATGCATAAGTTACTGTAATGGGTAAATTATAATTTGCAAGCATTGTTAAAAACACAACAGCAGGGACCCAGTTATGCTACAGTACATCCATTGAGATGACTGTCTAAGCTCACCATGTGCATAAACACAAAGATTGTGTGGGAGAAGTAGTATTAATTGTGTGAAATAAATGAGATTAATATTAGAAATCTTTTTAAGAACAGCGATGTTAAAGACACAATTTTATTTTTAAGTCCCCAAAGTATGTGCAGATATAATGACAAAAACATGATTTTGACTGTATAGTTTGTAAGCTGCAATGAAAAATTTGTGGGTTTTTTGATATCCAACAGTGTCCACACTAGCAGGACATGCCAAAGTACCTTCACTGTCAGACTTCTTTGAATAGAGATGAGGTGTAATGAACTTGTTCAAATTGCCCAGGAATTCTGAGATCTTGGTTCCATCTTTGAGTCTGAATCTACTTGTTAAACAAATTTATTTTCTAAGGCCAAGAAGATGGGGGCATCCGCTGACACAGTGGCTGAAATGGTTTTTTGGGGGACAAACAACATGTTTCTTCCCTATTTAAGAAGATTTTGTCTTCTCTTTTACTTCTGTATATGATGATTACATCTGAGAGATGCTTGCAAGTTGGATTGCTTCCTCAAGCACTTGGAATTGTTGGAAAATCTAAAATACACAGAAAAGCAAACAATGTTTTTGATTTATATTTTAAAGATAAACTGCAAGTAAAGTATTCAGTTTTGCAGCTTTTACTTAAGCAAGCTGTCTGTGGATCACAGTTGCCCCTACAAAGTGATAATCATGCAGTCCGAATCTGTTGCAAAGATGTTATTCAGTGGCATCTGGCAAGCGTTCCAGCCTGCAGTTTTTTGTAGGGTGTTCAACGCAATGCATAGTCTCACGTGTACTTTATGGTCTTTCATCTTGCTCTTGTGAGAAGACTGTATTTGCTATGCTGTTACTATTACACAAGCACAGTGCTTCATTACAACTGATGCACAGAGATGCCAGAGAAGTGGAGTTTTTACAACACTGTTCACTTTTGAAAAATATAGTATTTTGAGAATGTATTTTGCACTTCTTGGATGGAGAAGTAGCTGTCAAATGAAATGAAACGAAACACTGTTTCTCAAAGTTTCTCAAACACAGGCAGAACAGCACTAGGGAATTCTGTGTTGTGGTAGCATCACAATTTTGGTGCCTGCTGGGGCTTCACTGCAGAACAGAATCTGTGAAGGGAATGGATATCGCATGGGTAGAGCTGGGATGGATATATAGGCAGATAGATAGACAGGGCAAAAGACTGTTGTTAGTGAGCTGTATTCAGCAACTGTAGCTGAAGAGGACAGCACTTTCATAACTTGATTGCAGGAACTAGGAAAGCTGTGCTGTCATGTACATGTTTGATTCTTAGCTGGTAAGGAAATGCAGGTATTTCAAATAGTTCTTATTTTCTTTGTTAGAATTCATTTGGGAAAGGGACATAAACATGCTACATAGAATCTAGCTCATGGTTTTTGTTATACAGTTTCTAATCACATGTTTTGCAAGCTGTTTATATTTGATGAAAAAGACTAGGATGTGTCTCTTACATTCTGTTTTTCCTTCTCTCCAGAGAGTTTGTGGGTCATTTTATTGATTTTCCTAAACCACTGATTGCAGTGGTAAATGGCCCAGCTATTGGAATTTGTGTAACAGTCCTTGGATTGTGTGACATTGTCTATGCTTCTGACAGGGTAAGTACATTACATAGCTGATCCTAAGGCAGCCTTTAAGCCTCTTTCTGTAGCAAATGTTACTTGGTTTGGGGTAATCTGACAGAAAAGAACGCACAAGTATAAAGGCTTTTTATATCATGTCAACGAACATTAATTACCAGGCCGGGGGTGTGTCAGCCAGTGGTTAACATGCATGGAATTTCCCTGCTGTAGTTATGGGTATCATGTGCTTTCTTAGGCCTGCAGTCACATTCCTCTGGACTCCTTCCAGTTGTTCTGTGTCTGTTTAAGCATAATGGTACAAACTGGACACATCACTTCAAATCATGTCTTACTGATGCGCAATAGAGCAGAAGAACTTCCCTGCACTCTGCAAACTGTATTTCTGTTTTGACATCCCACAATGTTACTTAATTTACATACTTGTGATCTGCTATAGCACCTGGATCCCTTACTGTAGAGTTGCCAGTTAAACAGTTGTCCCTATCATATATCATATACTGTATATCAAGTTATTCATGCCAAACTTTAACTTGTCTGTATTAAATAGCATTTTCTTACTCGTACCTCTCCACTTTATTAAGACTTTTTTGAATTCTAATCACTTCCCCCTCGGCATAATATCTCCTACAGCCATAAGTTAATGTAGATTTAGTTCAAGTTTAGTCGAAATAAGCATTAAATGTTTTGTCCTGTTAATAGTATCCTTCTTTCTTGAAGGATTCGTACTTCAGACTTTGAGATTCATACTTGAACTTCCTTTTACTAGTCGTGTATATAATCATTGGTAAATGCATCTTATTTTTGCCTTATTTCTATTTTTTTTTAATCTCTGCATGCTTATACTAGTTTCATACTTAGTTGTCTGACATAGTTTTCACTTTCTGTGTACTTGTATTTGAAGTCAGTGACAGGCTTATGTTTTAGCTGAGACAATCTGTTAGTAGTTTCCTACCTGCACTAGGACAGCTTTTGCTTGTGCCCTTGGTAACAGTTCTTCGAGGATTTCTGTAGGGTCTAACTTAGCTTTTCGCCGAGATTACTCTCCATGAGAACTTTCTTATTAACCTTGAGTTTACTGAAGCCTTCTCAAAGGTGATTGTTCTCTATTCTTCCCTTTCCAGGATTGTGAACTCCTCTGCAGTAAGGTCATTCTCATAGAAATTACTACTTAATTTCACATTCTCCAGTAGTTTGGTTGGAGTGCCTTAGGCATTGACTACCCACTCCAAAAGTTGTCAGCTTTGCTATGTCCAGGTTCTCATTCTCAACCAGGTATTCCCAGAGCAGATCATTACCAACCACATTTACGGGACACTGCGCAGCCCAGTCTGACAATAGATCAGCATTTTGGGCGGTCAGTTAATATTGCCTTCTGCGCTGGACTTTGCTGCAATTCCTGGGGCACCAGTTCGTACCCCTGGTATAGTTCATCTCCCCTTGTTCAAGCAGGACCAATTACACTACCCTGTATCCTGGCAGATGTTGTCTAATCTTTTCTTACAATGATATAGTTGTCACTGTCTTCCTAGGAATTCTATTGATCTCTCTTTCTGTATGGCCATCTGCAGTACAGTAAGAGATGATTATCTTCTATTACAGTGAAAGCTGCACTGGCAACTTGTGCACTCTGTGTATCAGTTCATATTTTTAAATGGAAATAAAGGCAAGCATTTTGTCTTCCTTGCTTGAAGTTGATGTAAGTTGTCAAAACATAAAATTTTGCAGTTCAGTTCTAACTTGCAATTAAGGTATTGTTTTGTATGATCCCATGATGCATTTCTGCCAAAGGTTCTTTTTAAATTTGCATAAAACTTGAGGAAATAAGATTCAATGACTTGAATTTTTCAGGAGTAGAATAAACTTAGTGTGCCTTCAGAAAGCAAATTGGTCTTAAATTATTTTTGCTATGTCTTTAATAACTTTTAGCACAGGTATGTATGAACATCTTTACAGAAAAAATTTTGCACATGCAAATTAGTTTCTCTAAGCACTGTATTCAAATAAGGTAACTTCATCAATAGCGTTGTTACGATAAGGGAATTGAATTATACAAAGTCAGCTCTTAAGTGCATTGAGAGGGTGAAGCAGTGTTACTGGATGGTATTTAAAGACTATTATGGTATCAGTTCAAATGTATTTCTAGTGAACTCTGTCACAGTAGAAGCTTTAAAATGAAAACTAAATCCTAGTACTTTAATCCTGTGCTCTGTTGTGAGATTTGATTTGTTTTGTTCTTTTTTTTTTTTTTTTTTTTTTTTTTTTTTTTTTTTTCTCCCTTTCCAGGCTACGTTTCACACCCCATTTAGTCAACTTGGACAGAGCCCAGAAGGATGTTCCTCTTACCTGTTTCCAAAAATCATGGGCTTAGCTAAGGTAAGAATGTCTGCACTGTCTGTGGGATCATCTGACCTTTGTGTGTTTGGATCCTCCAACTGTAAGAGCAAGTGGAGTCACAGCAAGAGTCCTCAAAGAAAGCTCCTGTTCGCATCTTTTGAAACAAAGATCAAGAAATGTAATGACAGTGTCAGCACAGGCACCATAATAAAGTAGTGACCACTTGTAAAGCCATACTGTGATACTGATCTCATGGCTTCCTCCACCTTCTTGAGACAATTTCTATATGGCAAAAGGTTGTATCTTTCTTCCAGCAGTGGGAGGGAATGATGTAAAGAAGGATTAAAAAAAGAAAATAAGAGTACTCTTAAGAATCATAGAATCATTAAGGTTGGAAAAGACCTCTAAGATCAAGTCCAACCATCAGCCCAACACCACCATGCCTCCTAAACCAGGCCCTGGAGTGCCACGTCTACACCTTTTTTGAACGCCTCCAGGGATGACGACTCCACCACCTCTCTGGGCAGCCTGTTCCAACGCTTAACCACTCTTTCGGTAAAGAAATTTTTCCTGATATCCAATCTAAACCTCCCCTGACGCAACCTGAGGCCATTTCCTCTTGTCCTATCGCTGGTTTCTTGGGAGAAGAGTCCAACATCCGCGTCGCTACAACCTCCTTTCAGGTAGTTGTAGAGAGCGACAAGGTTTCCCCTCAGCCTCCTCTTCTCCAAGCTAAACAGCCCCAGTTCCCTCAGCTGCTCCTCATAAGACTTGTGCTCTAGACCCTTCACCAGCTTCGTTGCCCTCCTCTGGACACGCTCCAGCACCTCAGTGTCCTTCTTGTAGTGAGGGGCCCAAAACTGAACACAGTATTCGAGGTGCAGCCTCACCAATGCCGAGTACAGGGGCACGATCACTTCCCTAGTCCTGCTGGCCACGCTATTCCTGATGCAAGCCAGGATGCCGTTGGCCTTCTTGGCCACCTGGGCACACTGCCGGCTCATGTTCAGCCAGCTGTCGACCAGCACCCCTGCATCCTTTTCCACTGGGCAGCCTTCCAGCCACTCTTCCCCAAGCCTGTACCGTTGCATGGGGTTGTTGTGACCCAAGTGCAGGACCGAACACTTGGCCTTGTTAAACCTCATACAATTGGCCTCGGCCCATTGATCCAGCCTGTCCAGATTCCTCTGCAGAGCCTTCCTACACTCGAGCAGATCGACACTCCCGCCCAGCTTGGTGTCATCTGCAAACTTGCTGAGGGTGCACTCAATCCCCTCATCCAGATCATTGATGAAGATGTTAAACAAGACCGGCCCCAAAACTGAGCCCTGGGCAACACCGCTTGTGACTGGCCACCAACTGGATTTAACTCCATTCATCACCAAGAAATGTCTTGATAGGCTGCCTTTATCAGGCAAAGGAGCAAGTGTTGCAGTGGTTTCTGCCAACCCTGTGGGAAACTTGTGTTCAGCCATTCCTCCAAATGTGAATCTGAAGCAATCCATTTATGTGTTTACTTCCAGACCTTTTAGATTATCTATGTTGTTCTAATATATATTGGTCTTCTGTCCATACTCTTTATTTTCTGTCTACTCTAGAAATAAGGAAACTAAATAATAGCAGTAAAAAAAAATATTAAAAAGGAGAGACAGCAGAATTTAATTTTTCTTTTCTTAGAACAGCATAACTCCCTTTCTACTTCTTTTGTTATCCCATGGAAAAAAACTGGATAGTTTCAAATACTTATCTGATACTATTGCCTGCGTTAATATAATGTATATTTGTTGAGCAGGGTTTAAATCTGTAAGGAGTAGAGCAAGTGCTTCATGAACATCCAAGTGTGAAGGGTAGTCTATTCACTGAGATATAGCCTACCAGTACATGTTCTAGAAATCTTGGAGTCACTGCGGGAAGTGAACAAATGCATTTATGATGTGGTAATTTCAGCTGACAACCTTGGAGCTCTGCTCAAAAAGACATGTAGGCTCTTGGTGAGCAATAAGAACTGGAGGCCAGTCACTAGTGGTGTAGCCCAGGGATTGATACTGGGTCTAATACTTATTTAACCTCTTTGTTACGGCCTGGATGATGGGACTGAGTACACCCTTAGCAGATGATACAAAACTGAGAGGAATGGTTGATACACCAGATGTGTTGCCATTCAAAGGGACCTGCACAGGCTGGAGAATTTGAGAATCTCATAGACTTCAGCAAAGGAAAAGGCAAAGTCCTGTACCTGGGAAGAAATAATCCCACGCACCAGTGCGTGCTGGGGGCTTACCAGCTGGAAAGCAGCTTTGCGGAGAAGGACCTGTGGGTCCTGGTGGACAACAAGTTGCCCATGAGCCAGCAATGCACCCTTGCAGCAAAGAAGGCTAACGGTATCCTGGGTTGCATTAGACAGAGTGTTGCCAGCAGGTTGAGGGAGGTGATTCTTCCCCTCTGCTCGACACTGGTGAGACCACAGCTGGAGTGCTGTGTTCAGGTCTGGGCTCCAGCTACAAGAGAGACATGGACATACTGGAGCAGTCCCAGCAAAGAGCCACAAAGATGATTAAGGCACTGGAGCATATTACCTATGAGAAGAGGCTGAGAGCTGGAACTGTGTTTCCTGGAGCAGGGAAGGCCTGGGGGAATCTTACCAATGTTTATAAATACCTGATGGGAAGGTGAAAGAAGATGGAGACAGATTCTTGTCAGTGGTGCGCAGTGTCAGGACAAGAGGAAAGGGGTACAAATTGAAACACAGGAAATTCCATCTGAACGTAAAAAAAAATAATTTTATAGTGAGGGTGGCGAAACACAGGAACAGGTTTTGCAGAGATGCTGTGAAGTCTTCATCCTTGCAGAAGTGCATCCTAGGAGATACTCAAAACCCAAGAGGACACAGTCCTGGGCAGCCTGTTCCAGCTGACCCTGCTTGAGCAGGGGCTTTGAACTAGACAGTGTCTGGAGGTCACTTCTGACCTCATCTATTCTGTGATTCTGTGTTCTTTTCAGAGGGCAGACATTAACAAGCAAGAGCGTAAAATAAATGTGACTTGGAAGCTTGTACCTTTCCTGTCAGATTACTCAAGTCTTGTGTCTCATTGAATCACACTTTCTACTTTTCTTTATATAGGCAAATGAGATTTTGCTTTTCAATAAAAAGCTGACTGCAGCAGAAGCCTGTGCCCAGGGACTTGTGACTGAAGTCTTCCCTGACAGGACTTTTCAGAAGGAAGTTTGGGCAAGATTAGAAGCTTATGCAAGCCTCCCCAAAAACGTCAGTATTTTAAGTTTTTCTCCACCTTCTAAGCCTGTAGCATTCCCAATCCTCCTGGCAAAGCTATCCTGTTACTTAGTTTCGCTTCGTCCTTAATGGAAATAACAAGGCTCAATATATTTTCCTTCAAGCACAGATCTGTCCCTGCCTTCTGCTGCTGTAAAACAGATGCCTCTTTTCTACCCGGGTGCATCTAAGACAGTGCACTGTACACAGATTCAATGGCTGAAAAGCCTTAAAAACTAATTAATCCACTTGTAGTTTCTGTGTGCGTGCCTTGGATGCCTTCTCTCAGATTTTTATTTTGGCAATAGTTTTAAGAGCCTTACCACTGGTTCTATAATATTAACTGTAATGTGTGCACTGTGGGCGCTCAGAATGACTCTGGGTGGCTTTACTTTTTGCTGAATTCAGGCATCCTGCTCACTAGTTCAGGTTTTGCAAAACTACTTGAGTCACAATGGTATTATGTTACATTGGACAAGAGGAGACACTCATGCCAACTGCTGATAACGTAGGTTGCATTTGGCACTGCAGACAGTTGAACAGATTTTGCTTCTTATGCCCATCTACTCTGATTATGAGCACTTAGTGGACTGCTGTTTCACTTCCCATAAACCTCCTCCACCTTATTAGCAGTCTTAGTAATTAAATGCAATAATTACTTTCAGCAAAAAGATTGACTAAAAGCTAAAAAGTACAGTGTTAATACAACTCTGAATTCCAATGTGTTTATTGTGCTATTTTCTGAAACATTAAATTAAGGTATAGAAAACATAATTTCCTAATGTTCCTCTCTTTCTCCTCCAGTCCTTGGCAGTGTCAAAGCAACTGTTACGAAGTATGGAAAAGGAGAAGCTCCATGCAGTCAACAGTAAAGAGTGTGAAGTCCTGAAGGAAAGGTGGTTATCTGATGAATGTATAAATGCTATTGTCAGCTTCTTTCAGAAGAAATCAAAACTCTAATCTTCACCAGTAGAATAATTCACCTTCTGGCAATAGCTTAATCTGCCCTTATTAATAAACTTTCTCTTCAAATAATAATTCTTACACCTTTTGATGTGGTATATTTCTCTTCTGAGTACTGGATTAAAACTGGTTCATAAAATTAATACATTATGTGCCTTACATCCATTATGGATATTTAGGTTGGGGAAAAAAGGTTCATTATTCTGTAGGCAGCAGTGATTTTTCTGAATAATACTAAAGCAGATTGTCTTCCAAAAGAAGCAACAGATTCAATAGCACCATATTTTGATAGCTCTTCAATAAATGTCTTATGAGTCATTCTTTTTATTCATCTGTGGGGAAGGAAATACTGTACTAATGAAAAAAATAAAAGGAAGTATTTAATTACTGTTGTGCTGATTCTTACTCCTGTTAAACATCCTCAGTGAGAGGGAAAGTAGTTCCTGGAGGTGTGTTAATATAATAGTCTTACAAAAAGTATTCACTTGACTAACTTAAGATTGTCGAAGATGCTTGGTGTGAGCTTTATGCTTCTAATCTTAAATATATTTTTCCATGAATTGCTTCGTATTGCCCTTTTTCTGTGACAAATCCCGTTAAGATAGTATGACTTTTTACTGTAGCCATTTTGGAGTTAAATTAACGAAACAATTATTTTTCAACAGAAAATTTCTCCACTATTCGCGGATGTCTTTTGGTAGAGAGTGTACCAGGCACTGCAGAGGACAGGGTCAGGCTCCTGGAAGTAGGCAGGCATTTAGCCCATGCCAATGAAAGGAAGTCATGGAGAAGCAGCAGTTATTCATCAAGAAAAGCCTCTCAATGACAAGGAGCTGATTGTTGTTAAAAAAAAAAAAAAATCTTTAATTTCAGTGCTCTAGACTCTGGTCTCAAGAGCATTGATGGTGAGAAACCCGAAAGGCGGCACTCTGGTCCTGGCCCCGTGTGCTTAGGCAGGTATGTACGTAAAAGCTGGGGTGCAATGGGTGCCTACAGGCAATGCAGAAGGAGGCTGGCATAGGTGCAGCAGAGGTTGAAGTGGATGCTGGTTTCTCAATCTGGATGCAAGTGCCAGAGCACTGGGGCGCAGCACAGGGATGGGAGCTGCTGGAGCAGAGCAGTGAGCCGCCAGAAGTGGACAGCTTTGGGTGCCACCAGTGTGCCTTGGCCGAGACTTGCGGTGCAGCTGTCAAAGTTGCCTGTGACCGGGCAGCATGGACATGCAGGATGACTGCTCACCAGTGGCACTGCTGCCTCCAGACTTTGCCTTCAGTGTGGTACCTGGCCCTTGGGATTTAGCTACTGAGAAAGAAAAAGATAAATGGGATCAGAGAAAAAGAAAACGGCAAGTGTGGGTATGCATCACTCCGCTATACTACAGCAGTTAAATCTGATGCTAAGCAGTATTAAATGTATTTAGGGTCCTCCTTAACCACCTGTGAGAGTTGATGTTGCCACACAGGATTTACCAGCAAAACCAAGTCTGCTGTCACACACAGAAACACGGGGAGAGTGAAGAGAGGTACAGGGGAGAAGGAGAGGGTGAATCTGCCAGGGAAACCCAAGACCAGCCTTGTACCTAGCTGACAGGAAAGAGAGGGGAACCAAAATAATTTCCTGTTATGAAATAACATGGAAAAGAGCTGAGGAGGGCATGCTTCCAGCAGATGTGAAACAGCCGAGGGACAGGGGGGCTCTTCTGCCTTCCCTTCCAGTGCCCAGAGAGGGGACGTGGCCCCAGGCCCCAAGGCATGGTGGTGGTAGGAAGGACATCGCTGTGGAGCAACATGCACGGGCAATGCCGCAGGGCTGGTGCAGTGGTGGGACTGAGGGGTGGCTGAGGTCCAGCGGATGGTGGCAGGAGAGGCGATGAGAGAAGAAGCTGAGGTGGAGACCCAGGTGGGAGGTGAGTGCTGCTTGCAGACTAGGTAGGCTGAGGGCCACCATGGTGCCCGAGCCCCATGAGGCAACAGCCTCCGCTGTCCCACCCAGGTGCACCCCACTGTGGACAGGGCAGCCATTGGGCTGCTGGCAAGCAGCCATGCTGAGGCAGTGGGTTGCCCAGTGGGGCCACACTGGCTCCAGGCAGGCGGTGCTGGGGCACCCCAAGGTGTGAGGCTCGGTGCTGGCTGCAAAATGGCGGCAGTTGTGTGGGGCGAGGAGGAGGCCAAGAGCTGTGGCCCTGGCCCAGGGCAGCTCCTCGGCTTGGGGCAGCACAGGGGACGCGCCTTCGGGACCGGAGGGTGAAATGTGGCTTTGTCTTGCCAAGGCTTTTGTGGCTCTCATGCTTTTATTTTTTTTTTCTTTCACGCTGCTCGCATGAGCCTGAAACACTTTCTGTGGGGTTTTTATGGTACTGTGGTGGTGGCATGGTGGTGGCATAGTGGTGGCCATTGTTGGCACAGCTGGGGATAAACAGTTGTTCAATCTTTTGAAAGCTCTTCATCAGTGATAACGTTTAGTAGATTTAGTAGCACATGAGCTATATCAAGTGTATTTTGTGTGTGTGTGATGTGTTTGCTTTCCTCAAGGAAAAATGCAGCCATTAATAATCTGTTCATGGATGAAATAGCAGAAACAGGGTTTCCTTGATCAGCAGATGCCAGCATACCACTTACAGCAATGGGAGATGGACCATTACTGGTTTTGTAATGAATTAGATCTGTTGAAATATTTTTTCCTGTTCTGACTCTCTAATGAGAATAAATCAATACTGCTTCTAGGGAATGGAACTCCTGGGTGTTTTTAGTTAAGTTTTGGAAAAGTTAAATCATTTTCTCAGATCACTTATGAAGTTCACTTCATAACTTTTTTGTTCACAAAACATTTGTTTCCAATTAGCAGCATCTTTAGTAATTTTTTACACATTTTAAAGGTGTCCAGTATTAAGAACAACAAAACGAGTCTGATGAATCTCTTCAAACAATTTCTATTTACTCCATACAACAAATCAGCAACTTTAGATCATTTCTTCTGGAATACAGTCACTTATTAATGATATTTATTATAATTGCACTGTGAGTATTACATCAAACGTTCCTGAATGTTCTTTATGTTCCCTTCAAGGTATCACCGTTGGGTGGTGTACATCCTGCTACCATGGGGGAGCAATGTACAACAGGATTCAGGTCACACTTGGCACAATTATACACATGCTTAATAATCTGCCTCCATGTTTGTATAGAATCACAGGTAAATAACCAAATAGGGTACACAGCGATACCAATGGCAAGATTTCTGCACCTGGTTTCAGAAAATAAGGTGTTCTAAGCTTACACTGGATGTAAGACCTGCAACATTCATTGATTGTATTCATTATAGTTACTGCTATTACAACCCCTGTTTGACTAAAAGCAGATTTGATACCAGCAATTTGAAATCCAAAGTCTGTCAAACCCACAAAACTCTGCATATAAAGGCAGTGTGAAACATTAGTGATATACTCCATATTTTTATCCAAAATGATTCAGTATTTTCAGGCTGCATCATGATGCTGGCTTTTATGTTTCTAACATTGAATTTACAGTTCAGTTGTAAATATCCCGTAACAACTCTGCTGTGTTAAAGTGCCTCTCTCTTGTTCCAGCTGAATGTGAACACATCCATGAGGGTAATGTAGTAGATCTCATATGTAAACAAGGACTTTTAAGTTTTTCAAACAAGTTAGAATTTATGATGAAAAACTCTAAACCATGGCCATTCTTAAAAGGTTTCCTCCATCTATAACCTTTCCTAGATACTTAGAGACAGACAACTATGCAAGTTACATATAATCTTCTTGTAGTAACTAAACAAAATATTTTCATTCACAGAATTTTCTTGGAGGATCAGTTTTCCTTTTTGATTTGCAACCACGCAGTTTAAAATGCACTCTGTATTGCCTGTAACAAGTGAAATGCAGTTTCAATACATTTTAGCCCTAAGTAGGTGGAATAGGTCTAGAATGCAGCATCTAAAACCTGGGGGAAAAAAAGCAAAACCAAATCCTTTTGTGACTTATTAACCACTTCTCCATTCAATATAATCAAGATGTGTACAGTTGAAAGCGGTTTGTATAGAGTGTTTAACACGATATTTCTTTAATTAATTAGTTGCAGTGGAACACACCTGAGATAGCAGTTCAGCAGCTTGTCACCAAGAAGGTTACGCAGCACAAAACAATGACCAATAGAACTGGCAGCAAAGCCTGCAGAGCAAGGCTAAGATTGCTATTTTTGTATTGTCCAGAACTTTGGGATTAAAATATAAATCTGTACGACTGAAAATTTAATAGTAGCTTGTCAAGCAGTAGCTACTCTCTGAATCAAAGGGGGTTTTTTTCCTCTTCTGACAGAAAACTCTCCTCAGGCCTTCTCTGATCACCACCCAAAAGTCAGGTTGAGAGCTGGTAGGCAGCTGATGAGGATCTCGTATCTATTAGTCTGCCACAAGTGGGTACAGGTGAGAAGTGTCATTTGAAGGAGTGCCAGGCTGCATGCGGATGGTTGGTCATAGCACTGCTGCAGAGGGGTTGCAGCACAGTGTTTGCCCTTACATGAATCCTCCTGCCCTGAGGTCTGCACTCCAGGCTGAGATGTTCTTTTCTGGGACTTGCAAACCTCATGAACCAGCGCTTTTCATGAGAGCAAAGTTTACATGCACCTATATTACGTTAGAGACATAGTGTGCTAAGAATATAAACAAAACAATGTTGGTAGGAAGATATCCTTTGTTAGAGTGGTTAGTGTAGTGTAAAAAGTTGGAAATGTTCCTGGTACATAGCTCTTTCTTCTCTTGTCCTCAAAAGCACACCTCTTCTCTCCAACTACGGTAGTTAGTTTTATAGAAGTTATTTCTCCCTACCTAAAATCCCCGTCTTGTTCAAATGCAGACACAACATCTGAGGTATGTTGTTAAAAGCCAAGTTCAGCTCACTGAAGCTAACAGATACATGCTTGTAACAGGTTAAAACTTTCTAGAAAAAGATGAAAGACAAAAAGTGATAATTTCTGAGACGTGTTTTCACATGCACTATATCCCAAATTGGTTTGTTCTTTTTGCAGAACTGCGGACTTCCAGTGGATCTATTGCTAGATTTGAGGTCATCTGAAAATAAGTGTAGCACAACACAGGTGGACTTTGTTGGCCAAATAAACTAGGTATCCTGTTTTATTTTGTGTTCCTTGTGGTCATTCTGAAACATGTTTCTGATATTTAAACAAAACTGTTTCCTTTCTTCAGCTGACTTGAAATATCAGCGAAGAAGGAATGTTTCATGCCTGGAAGACACATAATGAAGGCAAAATTGCTGTGAGCAGGTAAAATAATGTTTTAATAATTATATCAAATTGAGTAGTTAATGTCATAGGCATCCAGCTAGGCTGAACAGGTGAGAGCAATGCATGCAAAGACATGTTAGCACTCTGTGGAATTAAATATCAGCAGGTAATTATCAGCTTATATATTTTCTAATTGGAGCGCTCAAAGGGCTTTTATTAATTGAGGTAAATTTGTTTTCATTAAAGTTAAGGAAGGGCACTTGGGAGGTAACAAACAGTATGTTCAAGTAAAAGCCTTTACTCCCTTCTAGAGCGTGTTATTTTGTACTATACTTACATCCTGAGGATGCTTGTAGATATCTAAGTATACAATTCATTAACTCTGTTATTAGTGTAATTTCTTCAGTAGATTCTCTGTATACCCTGTCTGATGTTGGTTTTCATTATTAAAGGAGTAGTATACAGCAGAGAGGGAGATTTTTGTTTGGCTGTTTTTCTCTTCTTGGTACTGGGCTTTCTCTTCCAATTTAGTTAAGACCCTAGAACTGTAAGAACCATGTCAGTACTTTTGATTACAAACAACACTTCTTATACACCACATGTTCTAATGTATAGGAAATGTTTATGCAGATTGAAAACTTCAACCTGAACTTTGAATAATTCCCTTACCTTGTTTTCCCTACATGTATATGTAAATAAACTGATGTTATCTCCAGTTTGTGTCCCTCATGATAGTATATGTTCACCTTAATTAACCTTTTGTGATGGGTAGGGTTTCATATTTTTCAGCCAGTAAAATATCTATTGCAGGTGTATTTTTTACCTGGCATTTTAGAGAAAAGTAGTATAACTAATCTTACAGATATGAAATAGGGAATTCTTTACCTATTGATATGAGGGTTAATTTAAAAATCTGGAAGAGATTTGCATAGATAAAAAGAAATTTAGAAATTAAAGTACTTACAGAAATTCTGTGGAGTTTGTAACAACATACCTAAAAGAAGATAATGAAACAATCTGTAAGTTGTTACAATTTGCATTGATTGACGGGATATTTTTGCAGTCTCACAGCACTGCTGAATATTGTTCTATTTCTTTTTGACATTTAAAGTGATTAGATTTGAATAATGTTTAAAAACTTTTTTAAAAAAAATGTCTGAGCAGCAAAAGGGCAGAAGCTAACTTCTGATCATATTGATCCGTTAGCCCTGATCTTCTGAATATGTGTGACTTTACCTTTCTTTTGTGATACAAAGACAGAATGCTAAGTTTTTTTATCAAGGTCTACTATTGTACAAGGAGAAGAAGCCGAAGGTACAGTTAAGTACATAAAGTTAGTGGAGAGAGTTTCTTGGAAATCTCCCTACTCTGCAGTAATAAAACAGAACAAAACATAGTCTGTATTTGTCAAGGACAAACAATATCAAACTGATCTAGTTTCCTTCATTAGCATGACTGGCTTGGTGTATAAGCGAACAGCAGTGAATGTAATTTAAAGTTTAGAAAGGTTTTTGTGCTGTTCTGCTATGCAGCTGCCGTAAACAATTCCAGGAAATGTGATCTAGATTAAATCAGAATTGTAGAGGTGTAGAATTGGCTGAAACACTCTACTAAGCAGTAGCCATCAGGCTATCAAAGTGAGAGGGCATAGACTGCGATCTGACAGGATTTTATTCTGGTGTTGCTTTTGCTCAGCGTGTTCATGAATGAGTTGGATGTCAGGAGAAAGCATTATATTATAAAATATGTGGCCAACACCAAGTTTTAAGATCATCTTGGTGAGTTGGATTGTTCATAATCAACAGGATGAATTTCAATAAAGAGAAGCACCTTTCCACTCATACTACTACTGCTGAATTTTCTTTTGATGATTCTACTGATGATTAGATTATCTTCTAGTGATGCTGAAATCAGATACCCCAAGAACTAACATAATTGCTCTAAAATGGTTACCTCAAAACTATTTCAATAGTGATTATCTTAGCAAAACCTTAAGTATGTTAGTTTGAAATTTAGTTCTCACTAATCTGCCCATCAAGGAAGAATTAATTCTGCCATAGAGGTAAGAACCCAAAATACATGCAAAAATACTTCTGTTAAGCACTTCCCTTTCCCAAGCCCTCCACTTCCTGCATAGTTCTTCGTCTCCAAGAATGTGCTCTTCCTTTGTGCTTGTTGGAAAACATAGAGAAAGGTGAGACTAATCAGGTAGAGTGGGGAATTGTCCCAAGTTTCACTACTCTGTGCTGTACCTAGCAGAGAGCACAAGCACACTGGTATGTTTTTGAAGGGGGTTTTTTTGTATGCTTTTTCAAGCTTTTTGTGAACTACATATTTCAAAAGATTTAGGAAGAATCTCCGTGAGATTGCACTTCCCATTACAGGACATTTCTGTAGCAGTTGTGCCATCTGCTTCTATAGGAAATCAGGAAAGCAATGAAAATATGCTTGATTGTCTCTACTGGGAGTCAACTGGAAACTAGGGGAACCATGATGATGGCTTCTGCCAATCTCTCCTTCCCTACTCCATAAAACCTTGTGGAAGTCCACTGGCTTAAGCAGTGCTCAGTAAAGGCAGATAATATTTTACTTCTGTAATGGTTGGTAAACCAAGGAACGACTTAAACTTTTTTTTAACTCCTTTCACTTGCATTTGGTGCAAAATCAGCTTAAAACAAACCACAGTTTGCCCTGTGCCTTTCAAGCTTCGTTTCCTTTTACCGTTCCTATTGCCGATAAACACCTTGATATCACTTTGTTTTCTTCTTCTGGACAGTATCTTAACACAGGTATTCATCACAGGGCACTAGGCTTCTCCTGGTTATTGGAACAAAGGAGACTGGGAGCTAGAACACTTTTAAAACCAAAACCAGACTGCTCTGGTTTTTGTTATTTTTGCCTAGTGTCTAGCTGTGTTATGGCAATTTGGATAGTTTTTAATTCATAACATTGCAACACATACTCTGAACAAGACTGTGCTTTGCCACAGTAAAATTTCTTTCATGGAGGGTCAGCTGGAAAGGAGCAGGGAAACCTAGAAGGTGATACATTGGCAGTAGTTTGTTACCCGTGTTTTGATGTCTTGGTCTATGCTAGTGTTTGCTTTGTTCTGTAATTGGTGTATTAGAAAAGCAAAAATATGTACTGTGTTGTGAATCCAGTAGGAACAGTACAGAAAAGGCCCTCTGCCTCCCCAATCCTCCCCAGGCCCTAGGAGCATAAGAAGCTAAACTGGGTGTGCTCCTTGTGGGAGTCCAGAAGAAACTTGGAAGTCTGTTACACAGGATTGGTTTCAGCCTTTGGAGCTGAACATGGCTCACGTAGACTACAAGAATGAATATTCCTTTTGGGAAGACCCATTTTCATGTAGAAGACAAAGAACACAGGATTACCTTTTTTTTAAATAAAAGTCACATTACATTTTTTGACAATAGAGTGAATGAGTTGCAAGTTGAATATGTAATACCCTGAAGAGAAAAACAGAAGATAGGTAACTCAGCATGACATTCAGCTTTTGATATTTTAATAAAAATAGCAATCTTGCACTTATACTTGAGTGAGGGAAGTAGAGTTGGGTTTTAGTTCCTTGTAGGCATTGAAAACCAGTTTGAGCAGTTAGTCCACATTTATTATATGCTTAAATCAAAATAGCAGCAAATTCCAAATAAATCTAGTGGAGTAGTGCTTTCCTTCTTGTGACATGGAATATCAACAGCTGCACCCTTAGCATACAGAGCATAACAAAGGTCAAGATCTTCACTGGATTCAGCCGGGCCACTATTTCACTTCTAGTACATTTTCTTCCTCCAAATGGAATCCCTAGTTTATTTCTGTCTTTTTTCCTTCCTCAGACACACCAGTAAGCCTCCAGTGGAATCTCCAGCTCACATAATTCTTAAACTTCTTTGCTAATCATGCAGTGGGGGGTAATGTGAATGAATATTAAACAGCATCTTAGACCGATCTTCAGCGGACACCTATAGTAATCTGCTGGACAAAAGGAGAATGGGATATTTTTTCAATACTAGAACTGAAGCCGTTATATCTAACTTTGAGCCTGCTACTGAATGTAGTACTGAAGGCACCCTCTCTG
>WAAD01036201.1:5996-20458 GCA_013389945.1 Fregata magnificens | reverse complement strand
CAGAAGACAGTCTTTTAATGGAAGAAAATAATGCACCTGAGAATGAAAAGATAAGTGATGGTTTGCCTAAATATTTCAAAAGCATGGATTTGAAGTTAAAGCCATAAGCAATAGAAAATAACTGAGGAACTAATATCCAGACATGAAAACAAAATATTCCTCTCTCCCCCCCCCCCCCCCCCCCATTCATTAGTCTTTACAAAAGGTAGTCTTTTCAAAATCGGATAACCACAACTTAGGTTTTGATCTGTCCCCAGAAGGCTCTGATGTGAAACTGTTCTCTCATCTACTGGAAATGGAAGGAATGCAGCATCTAACTACATTCCAGAAGAAGACCAACACCTCACAGCTTCTCCCCTGACGGTTGTCAGCAATCGACCTATTTTTTCCAAGTAAGTCCATGCATCAGCCAGCCAGGGCTGTCTCATTCTCCCTGTCTTCAGACAGCTTTTAATCAAGAAAAAATTCCAGCTGCTGTACACATGAGCAGAGCTGTTCAAAATGTGTTTGCCAGTGCTGTGGGACAGGCACGTGCATAGTGGAACACCCACCGCTGGCAGTTCAGTCACAAGGGAAGTTAGAGCATCACGTGATGCTCCAGAGAGCTCCGAGACACCCACAATGTTAAACTCAAACCATATGCCTGCAAGATCTTCCTCTCGTTCTGTTGTTGAACCAAGCTCTCATTCAGCTGTTGCAGCAACTTCAAAGTTAGTTAGTCACCGAATGCAGCTGCCACCTACTCTTTCTATACCATTGTATATCAACAATATAGGACCCAAACCTCTTCACAAAGAGCTCAGTAATGAGTAAGCTTTTGTCTTGTCAAAAAGGTAGAATCTCTCTCTTGCCATGGCAAAGCTGAAATACACTAACACTGAAAAATGTTAATTTCTTGAATTCCTACCTGTTGTGAGTGAGTCTCATTCAGCATTGCTGGTGTAGTGTAGTTTATAAGAAGTTAAGTCAGTAAGTGTTTTGTTACTGTTTAGAAGTGATGGGTAATACCTCATTGGAATTGAATACAATTGTGTTATTAAAAAAAAATAAATCAAATTTCATTCATTTTATGTGCCAGGATTTTGAGACATTTTGCAAGACCTCTTTATAGAACTAGCCAGCACATAACTGTCTTCCAAAGGGCTTATCCTTGCTACAATTACAGCTTTTTTCAAATATTCGTGAAACAGTCATAAAATATGGCATACAGACTGCTTGTTAATTACAGGTGTATTAGTTAGCATAAATACGTTGAAACAGTGTAAAAGTGGTGGTATGACTTAGGTACAGTCTCTGGACCACATTCCAACTGCCTAAAACTGGTGTGGGCTGAAAGCTTTTCAGGCTCCAGTGGAATTACTCGTATTTACCTTGGTGTAAATAGAATAATCTGTAAAATAGCTTACTGGTAGCTTGACTGTTGCCCGAGACCAAATAATGGGTGGCCTTGTAAATCAAATACATATGTGATTTAAGTAAATACATTTACCCCTCTCTCAGAATGTAGGACCAGAACATGTTCCTGTGGACTCTTGGATTTTGGAGGATGATTATTCCAAGAAAACCTCCTTAAACTTTTATGAGTAAATTACATACTTGATTTCATCTGTTTGTCTATAAGAAGAGGGTTGTTTCCATTAAGTATGTGTTTAGAGTGCATTCATTTCTCTGTCTGTGTACAGGAGCTTCCCACACACGAATTTTGCTAGTTTTGTCACTTTAAAATTCGTCTGTTGCTTCAGGTATGCAGGTCTTCTGTGAGATGTCTTAAATTGCTCTTAATTGCATATATGCAATTACTGCATAATTTACCACACAGTAAGAGAATTTCTGGATTATTTTTTAAGAAGCAAAACCTTAAGAAAAAAGCATGTTGATCTAGGCGTTATTTGGGATCCTCATGTAAACATAGCTGAATTTTTCACTAAGCCTCTCTGAACAGAAATAGATTAATTACTTGCAAATAGCAATGGACTTGGTATATTAGCTTTAATGAGCTAGCAGAGCAATTTGGGTCAGGTTGTGAAATCACAGGTTTCCTGTTCTGTCAGAGGATAAATAAATTTGCTCTGCCAGATTTATTTAATTTCAGCCACCTAGGGGAAGAAAATGGATAGGCGTTGTGCATGTTTCAGATTTAACTTTAAAACTCCCAGAAAGAGTGACTAAACTGCCATCTTCCTGCGTGTAGGAGACCATTCACAGGAAGAGCAATTGCAAGCAGTCCTCTTGTTCAGCCATGATGAGACATCTTCATTCAAGAGGCTGAAGGGAATGGTGCCTTTACTGGATTCAGCCAGCTGGCTTAAATTAAATATTAATATTAATTAATATTAAATCCAGACTAAATTTTGTAAAAACATGTATGGAATTCTGTGTGTTACCTGTCCAGATGTCTAGTAGATACACAGGTAAGCATAGTATGAAGGTCAACTTGGCTTTAGGTGAGCAGAACTTTGTTCTTTCCCATGGAAAGACTGCAGCCCAAATGTAGGGCTGTTCTATACCAAGTATGTATGTCATCCGGATGTTTTTAGGATGAGCTTTGTTTTAACATAGGAGATGACAGATTTATAGAACGTCTGAGCTTTAGGTGTGTTTAGATAAGGTAAAGGTCCTTTTACAGGTAGCATGTGAAGTTCAGCTTCCTCATTTGAGAACAGGGTTTAGGTGCAGAAAAAATACAGATAAATTCACAGATTGGTGAGCATGACAGCTCAAAGCCACTGTCAAGAGTATTTGCAGGAAGAAACTTGTTTTTGTCAAAAATCATGAATATTAGTTCTGCTGCTCCTGCTTGTAATGTGTTCAGCACCATTCCTACTCTTTGCTAGAGTTCAGCTCAAATTCAATAAATTGCAGGAAGAATATTCTCCATTTATTCTAATTGAGGTTTTTATACATTGGGTGAGAATTATGGTAACAGTGAGGTACGGGACGTATCAAAGGATAAGACTTAAACATTTGTATTACTTCAGAACCAAAACCTCATTCATTGCAAGGAACTTAGCATAAAAATCAATGCTGCTAGTAAATGAACCTTTACAAATGACAGAAACACCCCCCAAATCATAGCAGTCCTCTCCAAGCTGTATTCTATAGGTCATCTGGTCTTGCCCCATGCTCAAAGCATGGCCAGCTGCGGAGGAAAATTAGTTTGCTTGGCATTGCATCTTGTTCAATGCTGACTGCCTCCAGGGATGGAAATTTCACAGCCTGAGTAACCTGTTCAACACATGATGCTGGCCTCCCATTTCATCACCATAATTTCCAGCAGCCTACAAGACAGGCTACTTTCCTCTCAGAGTATTTTCCTTCCGTTGTTATCTGCAGAAGAAGCTACACCAATCCATTTTTACATCCTTCTACTCCAGTCAGGATGCAAGGAATAAAGTGCCTATATTTTAAGCTTGTGCTAACTAAAAAAACCCACGTTGAGCCAGGGAGTTTTGCAAGTGGCAGAGTTAAGAGCAGCTATGGAACTGTTAGAAAAGTGGATATGCAGAATGTCAAAACCAGACTATTACCATTTATTCTGCTTAGACAGCGGATGACTTACTTAAGGTGGTTGCCAGTCTTTCCATCGATGCAGAGATTCACCTGCATCCTCTCTAAGAAATTGTACTTCTGCCTGATATTGTATCAGGTTCTATGATAAATCCACCTATCCAAAGGGACAGGTCTATTGTAGCTGCAGGTCTAAATAGGCTTTCAAAGACTCGTAGAGCATGTCAAAGAGGCAGTTTAACTAACAGTCTATTAAAAGATCCATTTCCTGTAACAATACAGGATTAGGGTTTTTGACACGTCACTGGAGATCGGAGTGCTTTCTTTTCTCAAGAGAAGGATTAGTTTGCCCCTTGTGAAGGCAGAGAGGCTTGGTCTTGGGGCACCACAGGCTCCAGGTGCTGGCATTCTGTCCTTGCTCTTAGTGGGAGCCCCTGGAGAGAAAGCAGCCCCCCCCCAGAAACACGGGGCACCTTGTGCCTCTTCTGCCCTGCCACCTGCTGCACGTGCAAGTGTTCTTCACTCCAGCATGACTGCAGATGCCTTCTTGTATCGAATAACCTCCTTTACCAACTCCATGTTTCTTTTTAAAACCATACAGACTTTCTTTGCTTATTATTCTTGGTAGCAACTATCAGTCCCATTCTTTTAATAGTGCGTACTGTAGTCGTCCTCAGTTACCCCCTCCCAGTTTCTTTTCACAAGAACACAAAGCCACATTTGTTGCACTCTCACTTGAAAAGTAACACCTTTGAGACTGAACCATGAACACTTATAAAGTAGACTGTGACTGTATCAGTATCTACTTTTCTGCATTATGACCTATTTATTCCTACCTGTCCAGAAGTTGCTTTAAATCATGTCTCATTAACTTAAACTGAACACTGAATCTTTGTACATATTCTTCAGGTGTTTTCACTATTTTATGAATAATTAGCTCATACCTACTTTATAGAAAGTTCTGGGCCACAATCATAAAAATCAGTGTTTATGAGGAAATAATTGGGACAATGAAGCATTCAGAAGGTGTATCACAGAAGGAAGGGCCAAGTGTTTCATTTAGAGAAAGTAATTATTTGTCACAAGTTTAAATTAAGCGTTAGTTATTTAAGTATTTAGATGAACAAAACTAAGACATGAAAGTGTAGTAGACGTGTTTCGTAGTTTCCCTTCTGTACCCACATAATGAGTATACTTAAATTAATATTTTGATACATAATTCACAAGTTAGGAAATGAAAATACACACTCCATCCCACTTCACCATGCTGCTTGTCCCATTTGACTAGGCTGAATTTTTTCTTATAATCTATAAATGTATCTGGATACAATGTAATTCTTTTATCCCCTAACTCACACAGGCTAGTACCTCCCTATAAAAGATGAAACAAAGGCATGGGGAAAATCAAAGTGAAATCCACATGGATCCTTTGGCACTCACAGGGCTTCCAAAACCAGGAGAGAGGCAACTTAAAAGACAACAGCTCCAGTTTCAGGAATACCTCTAAGCAGACAACCCCATTCAAAGAACTGTATTTTGGTTTTAGTGTATTTAAAAATTGTTCATATATTTAGCAGCTTTGCAGTCTGACATTTGTAAGCACAATAGAAGACAGGATGCAAGTAAGTTTTAAGCGTACTTTATTCATTTCAAGCAATTGCCACTGCCCGACATCCTCCACCCAAGTTACAAGTTTACACATACTGTAGAAGATTGCTCTAACTCCAGCAGCATCACAGACTGGTCTGCCTTCTGTGTATGGGTCAATATGCACATAAAGGTTCTTCAGAGGTTTAATGCCACTTACCCTATGTATGGAGATAAAGTGTCATTAAAAAGGTTTTAAAGTAATCATTACATTCTATCCAAAACTCTTAAACAGTTTTAAATTTTTAAGTTATAGTAGCATACACCAAGGTGATAAAACCACATTCTAACTACATAGTCCTGGTATCTTGTTTTTTCTGAATGCTTGGCAAACTAAGTATGTTAAATGTGAAGCTCCTTGTCACCATGAGGGAGAAGGAAACAGAAATCAGGTGAAGATACAAATTACATCTTCATGTACAGGAGGAAAAGATAAATTATCCTCCCTCTTAGATAAGCTGAGAAACAGTTCAACATGAAAACTCTGTTGCACAGCCATTCTGTTTGCACCAGGCTGCAACCACTGGAATTCAGCTGACTGCAGTGGCACTAGCAGCTACTCTGCTCTCCTCAAGAGACCACAGGCTACTGGGACAGATATTGCCCAGAACTGGAGAGGTTCCTTAACAGTGTCAAAAAGTCCTCCATTCCAGAGGATTTTGAAGCCAGAACTAAAGAGTTTCTATTGTTGCCAACAAGTATCAGCTGAAGCTGATACTGGATGGAGGACTGAAACCCATTTGTCTTGAATAACCCCTGTCAGCTACTCCCTGTATCAACAATAAAGTTTGACAGAATTAAAATAAATAATGAACCTACTGAAGTTAAAAGTGCATCATCTGCTTAAACATTTATTAGTTAAAACACACATATTTTAACCAAATATAATGGCAGATTTTTTCCTAAATTTCATAGGTTTTGTACTGATCATTCTATCATTTTAAGAAAACTGCATTTAAACAGTAATGCTTCTTTACCTACATTTAGTCACAATAAAAAAAAAAACAAAAACCCACAAAAAACAAAACCTCTTCAACCAGAAACGAAGCAAACACATCTATGTAACAAATTCTAATGCAGTAAGTATGTTTCAGGAATTATCAGTACTGCAGCAGTGTTAAGCAATTCTAAATTGGAATGCTGGAAACCAAAAGATTAAGACAGAACTACACGAAGAGTATTTTTCATATCTTTTATAGGACAGAAACCTTTGTTCATGTCTTCTGGTAGCCATCATCTTCTTTTGAGCTGCACCTACAACACAAAGAACAAGTAAACGAGCAACTTTATGCTTCTCCAGAATAGCTTAAAACAGTTCTGTAGGCATTAAGGGGCATCTTTTCTACTGCTTTGTTTCTGCATCACCAACTCATTTCATTGTTTTATATTCCTATTTTAAGAATAAAGTACAAAGCAACAGAAAGAATAAGCTATTACTACATCTGTGTAAAATTGCCCTCAAAAGTGCTGCCTATGTTGTAAAAGTGCAAGTTACTTTCTGTATTTAACTAGCGAGCAAAGAGTATTCATTAAACGTGAAAGCTAATTTTTTTTAATTTCCTGCATGAACAAGATACCTTAATATGTGGAAATAAGGAGAGATTATTTTTTATTAAGAATTTTACAATATAAATTGAGAAGAGACAGGTTGAAGGTTCCCAATAGGCATACAAAACCACCCATCTCCTGCTTGTTTTCGTAGTTAGTTCATTACATCTCCTCGGTGGGGTATTCCCCACCAGCAGAATGACTGCTTTGTGTCATTTTTCCATTCTTGAGTGCACTAAGAGTGCATGATTGTTGCCATTATGTACCTAGATGGATACAAAAACCCTTCTTAATTCAAAGAAGTATTACAAAGTACGTGAAACCAGTGGGGTTTTCACAGCTTTTCAGAATATATTTATAAAAATGAAAAGATGAACTTCTTAATATTGTCAGAGAGAACATTAAAACAGCAGTATGGACCTGAAAAGTTTGATTCTGGTTTCCTCACGCTGTATAACCAACTCAAATGTTTCAAGCTGTTTTAACTTGTTGCTAAAGGTTTATCTACACATGCTGTCAGAAATAACCTTGTTAGGAAGGTGAAGTTGGTGTCTCAGCAAATCAGACCCATGGAGTAGGCGTTGAGTGGCCTGTGACTCGCTTTCCTTTTTCTCTTTCAGCACCATCAAAAGGAAAAGTGAGAAAAACAGCACAAACATTAGTTAAAGCCTGAACTTAATCCCATGTCCTACAGGAATAATTTCATTACAATGAAAGCAGACAGACATTATCTGTAGGGTTTTTTGCTTTGTTTTTGTTTAAGCAGTGATAATTATATATCTAATTAACATAGCCTATAGCTCTCCCAAAGATCATAATGTTTAATAATCCCTCTAATTAAATGATTAATAGGAAATGCAGGGGTGGTTCTTACGAATTACCTGATTTACCATCACTGAAGACAAATTCTTTTAAAAATGGCTACAAATGCCTTGTTCACAAAAGACTTTATTATCTAATGATGCATACTGAAAACATACAGAAATCTGCATGGTCCACTTTACATGCAGCAGAACAATCTTCACTTTACAATAAGTAAGTGTCAACTGTTTTATGCAAGAGACAACACTTTAAAGTCACATTTCTTAAAGAAAAGCTTCATTTACAAAAGAAATAAAAGGTAAAGAAGCAATTACCGCTTTTAAAAAGCAGCTGCTTTGTTCAAGAGTGGAAGGTTTATGCCTGTATTGAAAGACAACATGATCACAAATAATGAAAACAATGAACAAATGAAACACTTTTAGCATAAAGCAGTACACTTTCAAAATGACATACAAATAGTTAAAAATTTCATTATGTTGTCTATCTATCCTTTAGATATAAGGTCTTTTGAATGAGATCCCAACATATGTAATTACTAAATGAAAACTTTTCTGTAAGTATTGGTTCTATGTCATAGTGAACTGTATTTAACAAAATGTATACAAAGTCTATAGCAAGTTGATTAAAAAAATTAAAGTAATAAGAAACAGTACACTGAAGGCGCTCTATCCATCAAGTGCGCACTCTCAAAATTTTAAATGTGATGAACAGAACAGAAGCTGTAACTATGCCACGGTTGCAATGCCAGAAAATAAAACAAGATCATTTATCAAACATGCAGGGAATTCTGCCACAATGCTATTGTCTCTCATTTGTCAGTTGTTCCAGTAAAATAACAGCTTAAACACCGGTGATGTTGATGGGTTAGCTTACCTTCAGTGTACTGAAAGTTGTACACAACCTGCTTTAAAAGAGGAGACCATCCCTGCGGGCAGGCTCAAGAAGGAACAGACCCCCTTCGGCACTGACTACACCAAGGGCATGCTGCTGTGGCCTGCACACACACACCTAGGAAAATGTGAATATAAACAGCATTTATGCTGGCCATTTTTTAAAGACAAAAATGAAGCCAAGTCTGCTAAAAACAAATCAACCACCCAGTATTACTGCTCTTTTTTTTTTTCTTTCTTTCTTTTTTTTTATAACAGATGCTTTTTTCTTTTTATAATATATACGAACTGCAACCATATACATTAGCATTGTACTTCTGTGCAGTCTTGGCAATTAAAACAGTTCTACAGTGAAAATTTTCACATAAGACACAAAACAGAATTACTCTAACATTTCTAAAAGAAATATCAGCCTTGATGTTAATTCAAATGTATCATTTCTTCCTCAACTTTGCAGGGGAAATATTTATGTTTATATACATTAATAACTGCTGTGAAATTTCTTCAGTCTTTGCATCTTAATTACTCAAACCCTTTGAACTTCTTCATCTGGTTTAAATTTTTTCCTGGATGAAGGCGTGCTGCAGAGCCTGGTTGATGCTAATCCGTTTAGCAGGGTCTAACATTAGAATCTGGTCCAACAAGTCCTTTAGCTGGTGTACTTTTTTACGCTGGTCTTCAGGGAGTCGTTGGCACCCAATCAAGTCTGCTAACAGGTCCTTGGTTGGATTAATGGTGCTCATAACAGTAACTTTCTCCTACAAATACAAAAATGGCAACCTTGTAGAACAGAAATAATGCACAAAACCCCTATCCCTTTTACAGAGCTTCAGCAGCAACTTTTCTGCAGGGTTATCCCATATCTGACCAGGAACACCCTTCGTCATCATACGGCCTCACCAATCCTCTTGCGGGCAAAGGAAGAGAGTGGAAATAACGCTCTCAGGGGTAGGCCAGGCTGCATCTTTCACCAACAGGAGGTGCATACATGAACCTAACATCCCAGTTAGTGGAGAATATCAAAATTCCACATGGAAAGTTCCCATATCTGACCACTGATCCTGCTATTCTTGATAAATATACTATGTTAAAATGATACCGAAAGTCATAGTGACCTCCTACAACATAAGCACATGATACTGAAGTTGGACATTCTTCTCTAAAATGAAGGCAGAATTTCTTTTATTAGTAGTTTATGGATAGATTATGCAGAGATACCCTGTATACCTACCAAGATTAAACTTAGATTTCTCTTAAACGCGCTCCTAAATCGTAGGAAAAATCTCTGTTGCCAGTTTATAACTATGTAACCTGTCCATACTGCTGCAAAAGGACATTCTGATAGTTTACAAAATCTTATTTTTAAGATGTCAAGATACATTTGAAAGACCATAATAGTGGGAAAGTTTGGAAAAAAGTAATAGGTTAGTCGACACATTAACGACTTACCCTTTCTGTCACTTTATCTACTTCTATATACATGAAGTTGAGATTTTGATCAAAGTGCTGATCTTTGAACACACCTTTTCGAATCATCTGGAAAACGAGGGAGAGGCAAGAGTTTGAGGCAAGTTCTCTCTGTCTTACAAATTCCACAATTAGCATCAATGTCTACTAACTTATTGCAACATGAATAATACTAATGAAAAATATATCAAAAGGACAGTAAGAAATGTCTAGATTGAATTAAAAAAATACAGTTCAAACCACTTGAAAAAGGACACAGTATCTTCCATTGACTTACGTATTTTTTTCAGGTCAGTGCTTAGAAGGTTTCTGCTTTCACTTTATACTTAGTCTATGAAAAAGAAGCTGTATACTTTCACTTCATAAGATTTTAAATCAATATAAATTATACAGTCAGAGCGATGTCTGATATTTACTTGCTGTTAAGAGAAGATGTATATGATAAGAAACAGAATTCAGGGGAAAAAAAGAAAGTATGTTCTACTGTTCATTACAGCAGTTTGAGATATTAATTAAAAATCATATACTTATTTTTCTTACCTTGTTTGGCATCTTTCCTTTGAGATCCATGGCTAGTTTCAACATATGGTTATTGGTTTTGCCAGGAAAGAGTATTTTTCCTGTATAAAGTTCATATAATGTGCAGCCTACAGACCACATATCTATACCATAGTCATAGATTTTTCCTATAACTGAAACAGAGCAATTCCAGTTAATTCTATAAAGGCAGCCTTAAACGAGATAATATCACAAAACCAGACAGACGAAAAAATTCTGATTTGTAAACTATATTGGTGCTCCCCTCTTAGGAATAAGAAGTCACCATAAAAGAAGGATGCAAGCCTTTTAACTTTTACAGCACCCCTGCTTTAGAAAGGGAGGTTTTTACCTAACACCCAAACTAATCAGCATGAATTAAGTAAAAAACAAGAAGTCAGAACAATACCTCTAAATTAAAACATAACTATAACCAATCAGAATGACTTCTCCCTGTCCTCACTGAGCTGACCACCAACACACATAAGGAGTCACAAAAGCATGCTTTCAAAGTCTGAATTTTTGACTGCCATCATATTTCCAGAGTGATGTTTTGCTAAGACCAAACAGAGAGTAAATTCAAGTCAAATTCTCATTTGCTACGACCGGTATATCCTGCTACTGCTTAAGATACATGTAGCCAATCCAGATGTACTTACTGATTTCTGGAGCTCGATAAAATCTACTAACTAGGTACGGCGTGATGTCATTATCTGCAACATGCGAAGCCGATCCAAAATCGCAAAGCTTTAATATCGTTTTGGACTCATTCACCTGAAAGTTAAACATAAATACCCATTAGCACTATTTGTAGACAGAATTACCAATAGCACTGTGAAAGTAACAATATATTTAAGTCGGAGATAAGAGAAACATTCAGCCTTTAAATTAGAAGTTCTTCCCATATTTCAATCCTTCCTCTCTGTATTCCAAGGAAACTGTAAAACCTTCTTAAATTGAAAGTGACAGTTAATGTCTTCAAATCCTACAAAATACAAAAAAGGTCAGTTTCACGTACTTTTCCCTTACCAAAATATCTTTGGTGGACCCAGATTTCATTCCAGATACTGAAATTGTATCAGTTTAGACTTCCAACTAGTATCCAGAGTATCACTCATAAACCAGCATATCATTCACATATCTCATGCTTACATAGTAAATTTTACTGCTGTGATGGCAAGAAGAGAACATTTTAAACAAAATACAAATCTGAGTTTGTCACAGGGATGACCACCAAGATGATCAAAGGAAACATGCTTGATTCCTCTGATGTAGCTCTCACTCTTTGCTAACCAGAATGTTTAATGGGGGGGGGGAAGGCATTAAGGACTTTTCCCCATTATCTCATTCACATAAACAAAAGCTGCATCCAGACTCAAACAACCTACTTCCATTTTGCAGAAAGCAAGAACATTTTTCAACTACTGATGGAAAAAGTCCCAAGACTTCTCCTAAGAAAGGACACTGTCTTTCTTTGGAAGATCTGCTTTCTAAAAAGGTACAAGTGGATGCAGGTTTGTTTGAGAAAGATTGTACTAAATAAAAGATTTTATTTAGATGCCATATTATATTTCTTACTTACTATTTATACGACAATAACACTTTATATCAAAACATGAACCCTTAACATTTTCAGTTAAAGTAAATTTTGACTTCACCTAAATTAACAGAATTATATTAATTTCAAATACTTAATTTTACACTATAGACTGTGCAAAATAAGTTTCAATTATTTATTACTTACCAAAATATTATCTGGTTTAATATCTGCATGTAGGATATTGCATCTTTTAAGAAGTTTTAAAGCCAGGAACAACTGTTGGCTGTAGGAACGCACAGCTTTAATATGGAGTCCAACATCTTTCCCATACTTTTTCAACACCTCTCGTAAATTCATACTATTAAAAGAAAGAAAGGAAGACATAAAGAACAGAAAAGAGCTTAACAAAGAAAAATATAGTGGCCTCCTAAACTGTAAGACGCACTTAAAGAAACCAGTTAGCTTTAGACATTTTTTGAGAACAGCAGCATTCAACTTCACATACGTATCGCTCCGTTAGCTACAGCAACGAAACAAAAATGCTGGTCAATCAGATCTATCCTATACAGTATAATTACTTACTAGACTGGATTTACTTAGTTCAGAACACATTTTCAATCAAGATTAATTTGAGAGGATTTATTTGCACATGAATAGCATTTTCTTAACAACTGTACTGCCTTTGTACTCGTTTTCTGAAGAAATAAATAAAAAAGGAAGTACGCAAAAGATACAGGTTGAGGAGGTGATTCTCTGATGACTTAAACAGCAGATAAAAATACCACAATTCCAGGACAAAAACATTATTGCATATAAATAATGTACAAGTGTGTTATAAAGAGAGAGTGCAGCACAATAAAATAATTTGTCATCTTACCTGAGCGGCTCAAATACCAGACAGAGATGTTGTTTGTGGTAGAAATGCCTGAACAACCGTAGACAATGAAACTTGTCATCAGGATCTGCATCATTGAGCTTCTTCAAAAATTCCAGTTCTTTTAGGCCAGTTTTTTGCCTGAAAACAAAGAAATGTGATTAGAAAACAAAATCAGTGAAATTCTAATATTTTTAAATCTAGACATTCACTTGTGCGGTTATAATTATCAGGAAATGAGAAGTGTCTTGCCATTACTTAATGTAGCATGGCTTTAAAAAAAAAAATCACAACAGTGGTTTGCTGTCAGTGTCTACATATTGCGTAAGTTTATTTAATTTGATCTTCACTGTGCCTTTGTAACCTACTTATCCTTTCCTCCTCCCTCCCTGTTGCACGTAAAGCTAAAATTAGATTTCTTCTTGTAATACAACACTTTAGTTTCAAACAACACTCACTTGAGAATTTTATTTTTTTAAAAAAAGTACTTAACTATGTACATTATTCAAAAGTTCTAAGCTAAACTGACTATAGACTCAAGTACACACCCAAACCGATTATCTATATGACATACAAAACTGAAATAGCTTATCACTCCACCCTCTTTTTTTTTTNAGGTAAAATGCATGGAAAAGATTTTCATTTAAGTTGTCTTTAATGGAAGAGGACATAATACATGACTGTAGAAATACTGCAGCAGATATTGAAAAGAGAATATTTTAGACAAGTCCTCACGTATTGTAGTTTAATAGATCACATGTGTTAATGTTCACTCATTCTGAAAGACCTCAAAAATTTTTTTATTTCAACAGGGAGAGTCCCACCCCTTTTTATATATCTTACGTACATGCAAACACATAGAGAACGTACAAAAATCATTAATGTACGGAGGTCTTTTTGTAAGTTGCAGATGACTGAGTAGGATCCAACCCATAGCCTGCCAAATCGACTTGGTCCATCAAAACAAAATTTTTACCATCCACAACTCCCATCTCAGAAATTTTTAGGGCTGGGCAGGCCTCATAATTAACTGTAACCTTGTTTCTTGCTACCACTGTTCCCTGCAGTTTTGCAAATGAGAAAGTGCCTGATGAAAATGCAAGTACCCTTCTCCTGTGATAGCTGTAAAGTGTGGATACATAGTCCTCAAGCGCTTCCCATTATCTGGCTCATATTAGCAGAAAAGGCAGGAACCACAGCTGTAATCTGCTACTTCACTTGAAACAAAGGGAGATTCAAATCACATCATGAAAAACTTCCAACTGCTACATATGCTTTGTTACTATTAAGCAAAAACATTACTTACATAAGTTCATTGTTCCTGATGATTTTAACCGCTACTTCTTGGTTTGCTCTTGCCATGTCCCTGGCTCGCACTACGTTACTGAAGACTCCCTGACCAGTGTAACCATAGACATTGTAACGTTTATCTAGAACTTCACCTATATTAACACCTGAAGGATAAAATCAAGCAATTTAAAGAGTTATGAGTGACATACATAATGAAACTTTTTATGAAAAATAAACTGTTCTGTATAATTCAGAAAAGGAGGATAAACAGTATAATCACTTAATTTCATAGCGTACAATGTTTTATATCACCTAGCTTTGTGGAAATTATGGGGAACAA
>WAAD01036200.1:7271-25485 GCA_013389945.1 Fregata magnificens | reverse complement strand
TTAATGATTCTATGATTCTATGATTCTATGAACAGTCTTAATGGTGCACTGTTAGTCCTTCAATCAGTCACAGAGCTAAGAAATTCTCAGCTCGGAAAAAGAAATTTACTGAATTGTATTGACATGAACAACTAGATAATTTGGACATTTATAACATTAGCATTCACATGATTCACTGTTAAAGCTGCAAAAGTTACTTTTGGCAGGTAGTTTGCAGATGCCTTTTCTGTTCCTGTACTTTGGTATTCTTTATATTCAGCCTAAAATTACATCACTGACCTTATCCAGAAAGTGCAGTATTGCTTTTTGTTGATTCTCCTCATCTGCATTTAGTTTGTGTCGCCCAATGGAAGCAATCAGCTGTGCCTCTTGTTCCAGAAGTCCACAAAATGCTGCCTTTCTTTCAGCTCCAGTAAGAGTTCTATTAATCTGTTCAGTCTCTTCCTGCCTCCATACTACAGATACAATAGGGTATTTTTTACAAGATGTTTTCCAGTGAAACTTCCACTTTCATATTTAAGACATAACATAATTAGTTTTTTATAGTCATTAAAAGCCAGTTTCTATGTTAGGGAATTGATTGTTATACATGTTTTCAATACACGTAAAATGGCCCAGAAATTTATGTAAATTATACAGATGTTCTGTGAGAGCATGTGTGTGTACATCAATTCCAAACTGCCAATTCGTACTCTAAACTCAAAGATGGGTTAGGAGAAAAAGGAGCTCCATGTGAGAAACAGAATTTAGCTCCTGTGGAAATCTGTGATGAAATGATTTCTTCATGATTTTGCATCTAAAATAACTGTTTGATACTCAAACGGCTCCAAAAGGTATGAGCAACAGGAACTTTTTAAACAATTGCTCATCAAAGTCACAAGAAAAGATACCATGGAGATCTTCTCACCAGATTAAGGACAGCATCTTACTGTGGTACCACTAGTACTCAGTGCTGAGAATATTACTGCTTCTCCCTGCATAAATGAGTAAAATCTGAAGAAGCTTGAAGTCCTCCAAAACAGAGATAAAACTTGACTGACAGTCACGTTTAGCACTCCAGGTCTTACACCGAATATTTGAGTGGTATCGTCTTTTGCCATCTAAGGCAGATGGATGTGCATGAACAATTAGATAGTCATTGCTTTACTCTCCCTTCCCTCTTCTACAACAGAACCCTTCAAGTGGAAGTGGCACGCAAACCACAGGATAATGACAGCAGCACGTGAATCAATACACGCCATATAAGAATCTGACCTTCTGACTCTTAGGGTCAAATCACCAAACCACAGGTACCTGCTGCACTTACAAGTTACACTACTTAATGACAGAAACATACAGATGTATACATATGTGTCTATCATGGTTTATTTTGTAGTACCCATTTTTTGACTATAAGTGCTGATACACAGACTATATGCTCTTACAGAAATCTGTTAGTAAAATCAAATCGTGTTTACTGCACAGTGTTTTCTTCTGCATACATTGTAACAATCCTTGGCTTTTCTGAAGAGTCTGTTCCATTTCAAATACATCTTGAGTTTTGTAGTGAATTTTATAAGATCCAACACTTCAACATTCCTGAATAATATCTCACAGTGTTGTTATTGTTCCAGAACAGTTATGCAAAAGAAAAACCCAACGTAAATAAAACAATGCAATAAGTGATGCACACTTACTGAAAAAACCTATAACATCCTGCATCAGGTAAGATTAGAGGCAGGAGGAGGGAAAGGAGGAAGTTTTATTTTCTGCCTGTGGCTTCCTTATCTACAATACCTTATGTTTTCCATTTTAAAATATTTCAATTCATTTCCTTAAGGCTCTCCAAGCTTTGGTATTAATGAGAGAGCTGTCTGAAAAGTTCTGAGTACCCAAAGATATATTTTTAAATAAAACCATTTCAGCAAACAAAAGCACTGTATAGAATTCATTTACATGAAGCTTTACATGCCTGAAGGGGGCAGCAACTTCAAAGGTAGAGCTAATAAATACAGTAAGCAATTTTGTACTTACAGAAATGAAGAAGCTGCCAGTTATCATTAATACTTACCTCCTGATTCACCATATACATGCAATCAAGTTAAAAACATTCCCCTTAGAGTATCTGTTCTACAGAGATTTAACTCATTATAATTTTTATTCCAGTTTTTATACAATGAAATAGTTCATGCTTTTCAAATAAATCACCAATGTGTCTATATGCAGACACACTGAATATATAGATACATCTCATTTGCACCATACAGTCAACAGGCAAGTTTCTGTACCAACAGGAGTTGCTTGTACTGGCTGACCCTGTAATAGTATCCCCCTGTTGTGATCAGCAGCAATAACCTTCACAGATCTGTAGAGGACAATAGTCTCATTCTATTACTGTCACAATGATTTAGCTTGTGTAGACTGTTGACACTATAAGAATGTAAAAGTAGTTTCAGATGCAGGTAGAAAAAAAACACTTCCTAGAACCACTAAGCTCTATTAAAATAAAGAGCATGACAGCAAGTCTCCATGTAGAGAAGTAACTAGTCAACACTGGTAAACAAAAACAAACCAAAAAGGCTGATACCAGACCATTATTTTTAACAAAATGTTAAAAAGACATTTCAAATACTGGAGTTTGTTCTGTTCCAGTTTTGAAGTCGCACATGCTTTCTCAGGTTGCCTAGATATTAAATTCCTGAACATGCAAAGCTGAAAGTTTTATTATTTCTGAATCCAATGACATTAAATTAAGCAAAAGAGACATTTATATAACCATAAATTTTAAATCTAAAAATATTGGGAATATCAGCACTCATTCACAACTTTAACTCAGCTTTGTCGTTTCTATTGCAAATAAGACTCATGGCACTTTCAAAAAAATTGGATGATGGATTTGATAGCACATTACCTAGGAAGCAGTTTTTTAAAGAAAATATTGCAGGAAATCAGATATCAAATAGTAGCACTTGCCATAAGTGGAGAGGAAAAAAATGATTGAGTACCTTGGCTTTTGATTACCTAGTCAGACACACCTTTAAAAGGGCTTGATTCTTGTGAAGTGAAAAGCTAACTATCTATGAAGAAAAAGCGGGGTGGGGGAAACAACCCCTAACAAACCACAAATCTCATGAAGATAACCGTTCCCAAAATTCTAAAGTTTAAGATGAGTCATAATTTTTAGATTTGTCACAAACAGTAATATTTATAAGTCATTTACACATCCAGACAAAATGATTTGTTCAATGCCACACAAAGTACGACAGTATTAAAAGATTAGCATATAACTTGGGAATTCTTGACTCATGATCCTAAGCTCTATGAATAACACATGCCACCAAATTTACGCTCAGTTTCCCATGGAGGAAATAGCTGGTATGGTTTAAGGTAGGTCAGGCGGCTTTGTACTGAAGCAGGTAATCCATTAGGCCAGTTTTGCTACAGGGACAGTAACGTCCAAACTGCTTAAGAGTTATACCATAAGCGAGCACTGTAGCTTTAGATAACATATGAATTGTTACAAGTCACAATGCAAGCATCTTGCTTGAAAGGAGACATTAAAAAGAACTCTTGCAGTTTCATTATATATGCTGGTACAAGTCCGCTGCTTTCTATTGGTTTTGTTTTTCCAAAAGGACATACTCTAGGTTTTTTGTTACATTTGCAACATTATTCTCCTGTAAGTTATGTCAATTATCTGCAGTATTCACCTTATTTTTCCAGAAAAGTTGAGAGGTGCTTGCCTATATTAGACACCATCCACTCCAACAGGAAAAGTAAGTCTGTCAGGATGCCCTGTAGGACTCTTAACAGATTTTTTAAATTTTGACAACACAGTTTTGTGAAACATGGAATAAATTAGAAAGGAGAAAAAGCAGAAGGAGAAGATGACTAGGACAAAAGGAATAACCTCGATCATATATTGTAAAATTCTGGGCAAAAATTTAATCCATTATAAAAAATGTCTATATTAAATGACAAATGATGGATCCTAATAGTAATTTCTTCATGGTATTATTTTCAGCATCCTAAATGTAGATTAAAAAGATTAAAGTAACTCTAATCCAAAAAAACAGTTCCCGTTCCTCTAGCTGACCTTAATATTAGAGGTGAATAAAAAAAAAAAAAAAAAAACAGAACAAAAAAACCCTGTCAAATAGCATTATTCTACAAGCTGATTATTTCCTAAAAAGGTGTGCTGGTTTTGTCTGGAATAGAGTTAATTTTCTTCATAGTAGCTAGTACGGGGCTATGTTTTGGATTTGTGCTGTAAACAGTGTTGATAACACAGGGATGTTTTAGTTACTGCTGAGCAGTGCTTACACACAGTCAAGGCCTTTTGTGCTTCTAGAAATATATGAAAGTCAAATAATTCTTTAAAAATGAAAGAAATTCCACTGTAAGTCAAAAAAAATCAAGGAAGTATCTATAGAAACATGTCAAAACCAGAAGAGCTTGTTTTAAACAAACTGTACTCTTTTGCTGATTTAAGAGTATCCCTTTAAGAAAAAACTTACATTCTAAAGCATGGTATAGTAGCTCAAAGTCTTCTTTTGTTTTAGGGTTCAGTCTTCGCTCGTGCTCCCTCCTCAGTTTTTCTTCTTTCTCTTTTTTCCTCCTTAATTCTTCTTGTGCCTCCCATGCCAGCCTTAACCTCTTTTCTTCCCTCAGATTTTGTACTACATTTATAGCATGCCAACGACGGAAATATGTCTGTAATACTATTACCTATATGTGATACAATATGTGTGATACAATACCATAGAACTGTGAATTTAAAACAATACAGCATAATATTTTTTTCTTAACTGTTATTTTTTCTAGCTACTTAACTACATTTTCAAAGATTTGTCTTGTACTCAAACTAATTTAAATGTTACAAAAACAGTCACGTACTATTAGTCTAAACACTAGTATGCTTACTTATGTAGGTAACTGCAGGAGTTTAATCAGTGAGTACAGTGGAGAAACTATGTTCAAATAATCATATTCAAATAAAGTATAAACTGCAATTACAAAATCTATTTTTCTTTTTCAAATCTGTCCTTAAAAAATGCCTTTTCCCTTGTATTGTTTTTACTCTTTTCTCTTCAGCTTTGTGGGCAGAGGTCCTCATTTTACTATCCATTTATATAGTGTCTAGATTGGGAATTTCGACACATATTTGCAAAATTTCTTTTAAATTTCTAAATACAAAAATTAACACACACACAAAATCAACTCCACTTTGTAAACAAATAATGACAGTGAAATTACCAATGCTGTTATGACAGAACTTAAAAAAGAAAATTAAAAAATCCACCTTCCAAAGCTTTGGCCATTAAAGCCCAGGGATATGTCTATACTAAGCTAAGGGAGCACAATGCACAAGCCTGAGCTTCTGCCAGCTGAGTTAGCACTTGCACCACAAGCAGTTTAGCCAGGTCAATACCATGAGCTAATAAGCATTGTTCAGCGTTGAAGGCTATCAAGCACAAAACCACACTAATACAGTTATACTGTCTCTAGAGATATCTTAACCTAACATTTCTCTTGAATATGTCTTCAGCTAGTATTTTGATATGGAACTACACCGCACTGTGCGAATCCATCAACTTGAACGAACACCAAGCTGATGTCCCTCTACTGTGCATTATAGATTACCTACAGACACATTACAGATTTCAGTAAGTGGCAGTAATGATCAGCGTAAAACATACTGGCAGTTCTGAGGAAATAGCTACCTCTTTGGGTTCCACTTCTACAAGACGCTTATAGCCGTCAGCTGATGCTAACCAAACAAGATGGTCTTACAGAAAACTTCTACCCAGAAGATTTGAAAACATCTTGCCAACCATGTCAATACAATTATCCTACTTGGACACGTGGGGAACCAACTGTTTCTCCTTTTAGTTAGATTCAGACCACCTATTTTAAGCAATCAAATTAATCACTAGACCATGCATAAAGCAGTGCCCCACTTAACGTGATATTAGGTGTACTTAAATTAGGTGTGCAGCCACTGAATTTTCAAAAAGCAATTTGGAGAGCCTAAATGGCATCCTCTGCACAATGACTATATAGAATCTGTCATCAGAATCGCCTGCATGAGGCGACTCAGCACACCGAAAAACTCCACAGGCCCATTGTATGTGTTTGAACAGCCAGGTTGTACCTTAATGCCAAAGCAGGAGCTTGAACACAATCCAAAACTGAACAGTATGCCAAAGGTAACCTGTCAGGCCTGCTAAAACAAACAAACAAACCCGAAAACCACAAAATCCATAAGCTGAATGCAGGTCTCCTAATTCCTAACCCAATACTCTATCCATTTGAGGCCATACATTAACCATGTAGAATCGTAGAATCATAGAATCACAGAACAGCTTGGGTTGGAAGGGACCTTTAAAGGTCATGTAGTCCAACCCCCCTGCAATGAGCAGGGACATCTTCAGCTAGATCAGGTTGCTCAGAGCCCCGTCCAACCTGACATTGAATGTTTCCAGGGATGGACGTCTACCATCTCCCTGGGCAACCTGTTCCATTGTTTCACCACCCTCATCATAAAAGATTTCTTCCTTATATCTAGTCTGTAGTTTAGGTCCTTCTAAAGAGACCATGAGAATGCCATAGGGACAAGCCTACTTTAATCCCCAACGCTCTATATGGAAGCTTAACCGTCACTGTAGGACAGAAACCAGTAAAATCACAATTCTTAATATTTAAGAAACCACAAGGTCTCAAATGTCATAAAAACACTAATATTGTAAATGAGCAGACACACGCTTCCCCCGTATCTGAAAGGTTACAGAACGTGAAGATTAAGCAGACATTTTGCAGTTCACTGTTAAATTCACTCTTTGAACACTCATTAAATGTTCAGATAACCTTCGTAATACTTTACTTTACAGATACAAACAGATGAGAACTTACTGCTTCAAGTCTACGTTTATGATATTCTTCCGCTGTAAGATACTTTCCAGGACTTACTAGTTTGTCAGTCATGTTTGACACGTACAGGCCAATTTTAGTCATCTGTGTTGATGTTGTATTTTTTGTTTGTTGTGCTTTATTTTTTTCAAAAACCGTCTGGGGAAAAAAATGCATGTCAGATAACAAAAGATACACAGATTTTTTTCTTCATTACAATAAGTGGGAAAATTAGGTATTTGTAACAAAAATCACAAGACTAACGATATTCATCCACTAAATACCTTCACTTATTTCCAATCTACTTCCTCGCTCCTATTGGAAATAATTGTGTCAACTTTCTATTCTGTTTGGCAAAAACAACGTTCTAAAAAGACACTACAAAGCCATTACCTGTGTTTCCCTACAAAATAATTGAATTCCTTTGTCAGGTCGTTTTTTGGGTATCGTTTGTGATCCTGCGTTATGAAATTCCACTCCTGTTATCCTGTTCTTAAATCCACCCAGAAATGGTTTATGATGGGTAGGTCTTTCAATTTTCACAACTACATCTTGGAATGAATCAGAATCTGTTAAAGTGGAAGTTCCAAGATAGAAATATTGTTTCTTTTAGTAACAGATTGAGATTAGAGCACAATTATATATATATTGATACATGTTTAAAAACAGCATTTACCTGTTTGTACTCTGACAGTTATGACATCAGGCATGTGGTAATCCTGTTGAACTGCTTTCCCAGGAAAATATTTCTGATCAAGACATAACTTCTCAGACTGGATAGTTTCATCAAAGTTAGCCCTAGCCCTCCTAAGAGCTTCACCATCCTCAATCATGCTTCCTAAAAATAAAACCAAAATTAATTCCTAATATGCTTCTCAAAACAAACAAATAAATGAAACAACTCAAGTTCATCCTGAGATTATTTTATTGAAACCCTGCAACACAGAATAATCATAGATTTTTGAGCTGGAAGGACAGTCTACTTGAAAGCTGAAACAGTATTATCACACAATTTTTAAAGCGATATCCAACGTAATACTGTCACCACGTAAAAAAACATTCCTACTACAATTTTTTTAAAGTTACAGTAACTGTTTTATTTGCAAACGCATAATTTTAAATCAAAGTTACCTATTTATACAGTGAACTTTTATTGAAAAATCTTACCTAAACCTGCTCCAATTTAGACCTGATCTAAGTATACAATGGCTGAATCACTGTTGCCTTTCACACAATACTTGATGTGGTGTTTATTCAAAGACTACATTCTGAACCAGATCTACTTAACTTGGAGCTCCAGAAATTACTCCTTTTTGATTTAGAGATAAGAGTCTATTTGGCTTTGGTACAGTGCCCTTCCTAAGAAGTGATCGCCAGCTACTCAGAATGAGAGCATCTGAATGCAGCCCAGCCAAGAGGAAGGCAGTCAGCAGCTCCGTACTCCAACGGGACACTCGCTGTGCTCCCCTGCTGAACGGGATGTGCTACCTTCCACTCTGAAGACCTAAGAAAATGGGGCACTGAACTGGGAACAGGGGGTAACGCAGGACACCCAGAACGGAGAGGAACAAGCGCAGGAAATGATGAAGTGTTTTGGGGACTGCAGGAGAAAGGCATGGGTAACAGAAGGGTGGCAGGTAAGTTATGGGGGAATCTAAGAGACATAAAATAGTAAGGTGATTGCTAACAGTATAAACTGTTAGTAGCCCACATACTCATGGGAATTATGCACTGCTGTTTTCCAAATGTGTGTACAAAACACGTATACATACACACATTTCTGGAAACGAAGATCACTCTATAAAATGCCATATTAGTCTATAAATTGCTACTGCAACTTGAGATGAAGAATACATTCCTCACCTTCTCAAGCATGTTTTCTATGAGAATTTAAAAAGTCACTTCAAGACCAAAACCCAGCAAACATGAACAGGATGAGGGTGTGGGGGGTGCAACAAACCATAATCAAGTTAAAGAAAAAAAACTCTTTAAAGACTTAACGTCCAACATTTTAATAACTTCTTTACCTGTTACTGTCCCACTTGCCATATTCTCTGAGACTACTGAGTTTTGAGATTTTTGTTCTTCCCTTTCTGAATTTCTTAATTCGGGTAAAGTAGAATAATTCTCATTGGTAACAGGAGATGTGCTCTCGGATGATGCGCTGAATGGGGCATCTGGCTCAAATACATCTTGCTTGTTATTTCCAATCATTTCTTGATTGCCTAGTCCTTTGCTGGGTAATTCCCACTGTGCTAAACTTGACCGCTCCTGTTCCTGCAGAGTTGACTGCTCCAGAGAAGACCGCTGCTCGCAGCCCTCCTCTGACTGCACAGTGCCTGTAGGTTCTGAATGCAGAGGCTTCTCTGCTGCATCCCCGTTCTCGGCCTCTCCGACTGCTCTTCTTTCTGAGGATGCAGATGCCTGCTCTGCACCTGACCTTTCCATGATAACAACTTCAAAGCAACTACCTGATGTATCTTCCGTTTCCTAAGGTATCAGTTGCACCTTTTTAACCTTTCTGCAAGAATAATCACAGTATCTATTTAAAATTGCATATTAGCAGGTTTCTACTACCAAACATATGGGTCAATATCCTGAAAAGCTTTTTCTGTACCTGTTCCCAAATAGCCTATTTAGAATAGCATGAGGTCTTTGCTTCCACCAAATGCAAAACACCTAATATCTTCTCACTGGTGTTCAACGAACATAATACCCCATAGCGTTGCCAGCAGGGAGTCAGCATAATTCTTTCTTTATATCTCTCTCTATATATGTAGATAACAAGACTTTACAGAGCAGTATCACCCAGAGACAGCACACCACTAGGGTTTTCCGTGCTGCCACTGAAATGACGTGGGCTGGAAGAGTCCAAGTCTCATATTCATGAAAAAAACCCAGCAGCAAACGGGAAGAAGCTCCCGCCGGGAGCCAGGCAAAGGCCGATTCCTCACCGAGCGCCCGTCTCGGCGGGCACCGCCACGCCGGGGCGGCCGGGCCGCTCCCCCTGAGGCCNTGCCTCGCGGAGCCCGTGGCCGCAGGACCAGGAGCATGCGCACTGGGGGAGCTGGCCGGGAGGCGGGGGCGCCGGGCCGGTCCCCTCAGAGCCCGTCTGCGGCCGGGCCGGGCCGCGCTGCTATACGCGCCCCGGGGAGGAGGAAGGCCGAAAAGAAGGGGGGGAAATGGAGGCGGTGTGAAAGGACAAAGGCCGAGAGACCTCCCTGGCTCCGTTTTACCCCACGGCGGTTAACTGAAGCACGACGGCACCTCGGAACGCAGCCCCTGCGGCAACCTGTGCTCGCTGCCTGCGCTGCTGCCTGGCCTGGCCTGGTTCAGGTTGGTAACCGAGCCCCGGCATCACAGCCGCTGCCGTGTCCTATGTTGTGATCCATAGCAAGGTGAAGATGAACTCTTACCAGCTTATAGTGGCGTTAATGTAAGAAAATACCATTTTTCCTTTCAGTTTTTACTGGATAGTAGCAGAAAGTGTGCCAATACCCCAAACCATTTCCTGGATATTATGAAAAGTTGGTGTGTTTGGGTGTTGATACCCCTCGCCCGCTTCCTAGCTGTGTGGCAGCACTTACCTGTGCTATGTGTTCAGCCCAGTGTTGTACTCCCCTGCAAGGTCTGCGGTTCTGGTGTGAGGACTGAGGCCACTGAGTGGAAATTAAGACACTTATACCAGAATTAAAACCATTTGAAACTGAATTTCCTGGTGTTTGATGTGTGATTTCTGAGACAACTCTTGCAAGTGTTTCAGCACGCTACAGGAAAACCGAGACTGCACTCACTTCACACAACCATTTTAGAGGTGAAATATACCATTCTGTGTCACAACTCTGGGAGAAACCTAAAAAAAGTCCTGTTTCAGCAGGCATTGAAAATATATCCATACTCGATAACAGTATGCCATGATCGCTGTTACCGTCTTTCACAGACATTGTTAGGCATTTGAACATGGGCCTGCTTCTCATCAAAAGGACAGACATTCCCCATTACTACTGTTAATGCTCTCTGGACTGAACTTGAACTCAGGGTAGAACAGTACCAGCAGTAACTCTATAGAAAGATACTCTGTCCCTTTGTGTCACTTTGTCACTATTATATAGTCAACTTGATTAAACATTCCAACTCATTTTCAGTTTGCAAGATGATTTTTCATTTTTTTCTAATGAAATAGCATATATGCTGTAAATAGGAAAAAAAGCAGCTTTCACTCATCTCCCTTTGAACACAATCAGAAATTATGTCAAAGATGAAAATGGTGTCCTGTTCAGAACACAGCCACTCAAAATAGGTTAAGCATCACAGATAACACGTCAGGAATAACAAAAACCTCAGTACTGCTACTACCTGGCAATCCAAAAGCTGTTTTCCTGGTTTAACAGGCTCTGTCTCTATTAGGTGCCATCCTTGCAGATAGGGTGATTTTCACTCGCATAATGACTTCAATCAGACGATCTCAAAAGTGTTTTAAAGATCTAGTTTGTTAACTCTAAGGCTTGCAGTGATTTACCTTACCATATTACAGCAGATAATGATAAAATCTTTTGCATCATCATGTATTTCCAACATCGTTAATGGAGAAAAATCAAGCAAAATCATTACACTCAGTCTCCAAATTATGCCTTGCTAGCATATTCATCTTAAAATAAATTATTTGCAACATAGTACTCCTAATATAGATTCTCTCTTGCCTGTAAAATATGTGTGTACTGTTTTGTTGCTACAGCGTGGATTTAAGTATCAAGAGATATAGTTACAGAGTTAATAGCAAGGTAAAAATTACTGTTTCTCTTCTTGGCAAAGATGTATTTTCAAATTAGCCAGGAACAAGGATGACATGATCTACACTACACTGTACAGAAGGCATACACCGTTACATCTCAAAACTGCAGTCCATTTTATTTCCTCCCTTTGTTCTCAATAACTGCTATTTAAAGTTGATGCTACAACATAATACTAATTCATTTAGTACTCTTATGTAGCAGATGATTAATTTATGCTAAGATAATGAAACCAAATTTAACCAATGATAAAATAATGAAAATAAATTGTAACACGTTCTGAGAATTTGATAAAAAGCTCAGAAAGCTGAAAAATCCTTATAAATGATTCCTAGAGTTGGCTTCAGTAGAATCTTTTTAAGACTCAAGTTAATTGGTTCCTAAATTAAAGCATTTGTGAAGGCTAATCCAGTGTTTTGGATAGAAAGATTTAGAAAATGATCCTATTTTGAGTCACGTGAAAGAAACACTTATAAACCAGAAAAATCACTGAGAATATAAATTAGGAAATACAGCTCTAAAAAAAAAAATCCCTTGAAGGTAGTAAACAACTTATATTAGGGTCTGTACTGAGGACATATTCGTGCATTTGTGAAAGAGAAGATGCGAGTACACTTTTGATCAGTGAAACTCAGTTTTAAAAGACCAGCTATCAAATTTCAGCAGCCATGGGCCAAGAAAGAGACTTCCTCTCCCCTGCAACACAACTCTGGAGCTTATAGGAGTGTTATTGCAAGTCACAAGACAAATATGGCTTTAGAAGGGGAGAAAATAACTGAGCAAAAAGAGAGTTCAACTAATGTCTCAGTCATGAAAGAGTAGAAAGAATTCCAATAGTTGCCACCATATTCTGGCAACTTCCCCCCCCCAGTACTGCACACCATATCATTCACACTAGACTTTGGGGTTTTTGTTTATTTTTTATTTTGCATCCTCTCACATCAGCTCAATACTTATTACCTAAACCATTCATCTTCATTTCTTATCTGACATGGTTCACCCTCATTCAAGTTTGTAATCCTTTAACATTTCTCATGTGAAAATTGTGCTTAACTTCAGCAAAGTCCTCTCTCAGAATGCCATCTAGTGGTTTCATCTCAGAAGAGACCAGCTTCTACCTTTCTCAAGGCTGAAAAAGCCTTCAAAACTAACCAACGATGCAAAATATTTTCCACTTTTTCAATTTTCAAAAATCTAAAAATTTCTGTAATTATAGTAATAATAGTTGAAAAAAACAATGCTAAAGAATGCAGTGAAAATAGTTGCTAGAGTCAATACCCTAGGTATACTTATACAAGTTCCTTTTCTAGGTTAAGTATAGGTGGCCCATCCACCTTGATAAAGACCAGTGATAACTGTCTTTGGCAGGATAGGTCACGCGTCATGATACCGAGCCCCAATTCATCTCTACATACTATTGCCCTCCTTTTCTATGCTTTTGTTGCCCTCAGCTTTTCCAGGGGGGTCCAGCCTTAGATAGATAGGAAAGAAAGGTCAATTAAGTAACACATTTACAATACATCAAAACATTAAGATCTTAGAATAGTTCTTACTTGGCCAACAAACATATGCATAATGTCCACTGAAGAAAATAGTGCTCAATTCAATAAACAGCAAGCTAACTTTTCCTGCCAGGAACTGGAGAGTATACTTATTGTTTTTCTCTTCTACTGTCCTACTCCCCTAATACCTTGATTGTATGAAATTTTATATAAAGATGCAATTAATCATTAATAATAATGATGCCACAGGTAAACTTATAGGCCTAATGACTATGAAAAAACAGCTATGACAAAATATGTTATGTAATGTAATGTAGTGCAGTGGCACTCTCATAAACATTTAACAAACTGCAGATTTTTGTCATACAGCTATATTCTTATCTTTAAACTTGCAAGCACTTTACTAATGGTACTGAAAAAATGTGAGTACAGGCAAATTCGCACAGTAACCTTAGATCTAGTTTGGGTATTTTAATTGGGGCTTATAAGCTTAAATCTGTAAACAAAAGTTTTCAGAAGAGGCAGGCACTGTTTCTACTTAAATGCTTGAAAGAACCTAGCCAGATGTGTCAAGAAAGATCCACTATTTTTTTTTTCACATTATTAAGTAATATTCAAGGTCTGAATTAATAATATACAAATAAATCTATAAAGTATACATGTTTATATACAAAGCCTTTGTAAGGCCCCAGTACCAAAGTCTGTGCCATGTGTATTATGCTAAGTACGGTAACCTACCTGCTAACCAAGAAACCTGTTCCTGCTGTCACCTTACGGGGTATCTTCCTTCTCCTCCCCACCCCTCCAATCTTGGGTCTTCCCAGCGCTTCCCCCAAGTCAGAATTAGTGTTTATGTGGGCAGCAAAGTCAGCCAGTTCAAGACAGTGATTCAGCTGAAATCTAAAAAACTTATTTTTGGTAAGCTTAGTTTTCATTACATCAGACCCCTGACCTCAGTATCTGCATGGTCATAAAGACACTCGCAGTGGCTGGCAAAAATACACAACCAAAAGTGGGAGAGAAGGGCAGGATCATACTTTTCTACAACTTTGATTTTGGTTTCAAATGGCCTATAATATCTGTATTTGTTAACTTACAAATTATAAAAATAACTCAGAACGAGGCACAAATACCCTGTTAATAATAAATTACAAAAGGAAATAAACCAAAGGTTGTACAACCGCTGAAAAGAATTTTCTTAAAACCATTTTTGCAAGAAATTGGAAGCAGTCTTTAGATTGCTAAATATAAGTGGACATTAGGACAAAGCATGTTCTTATGCAGTTATTATCTTTAATTTAAAGACAACTGTCAGTAACAATACATTAATAATTAACTTTTTTTGACTTTCAAGAGGTTACACCATTTTGAAAATTATATTGGCCATCTCCACTGGTCAGAAGGAGGTTCTTCAACTAGAGGCTCCCATGGTTTCCACTGTATCATTTTTCTTGCCAGGGAAAGCTCATTTTCAGCCTGTTAATAAACACCATACACAAATTCTATACAATTGCCAAAGTATTAAATTACCTCTGTTTCAGTTCATTATCTCGGTGATGTCACTACCTATCACTGTCAGGGACTATCACAAATTTCATCTATAAATATCAAAAGGAACTGTGTGTTTTGGGGTTTTGGCTTTTGTTTTTAAAAAAACATGCTGAATCACCTCCAAATACCCAGACAGACAGTCTGTTCACCTAGTCATTCCCAATGACAACTTCATGATCTTTTCCAGTCTATTTGGATTATCCCCCAATATTATTCAATCACCTTCTGCCCTTTCCACTGATTTAGACTCTGTAAGAACCAATGTAAGTATACATGGTATATATGTAAGCATAATACAGTAAACATGTAATTGTGTTAGGTTTTAACATGGCCATTCCAATCACTATTTGACAATTAATTGTCAGATATTTTTTCTCCTGTTTGGTTGTTGGTTTTGCAGCAAAGGAAGATATAGAAAACTGCCAATTTTCTGAACTCAGCCAAAGGAACACCGAAAACCACTGCTCCTTTTTGTACTTAACCTTAAGCTTCCCCACTTTACCTGTAAAATGACTTCTTCTATGTGACCACTATTCAGTTTGTCCTGTAGTTTTTGCACATCAGTCTCCTGTGTATTCAAATACATATAAATAAATGTTTAGTTTACTGAGAAGTAGAAAGCCCAGATAAAGCATGAAAACAATAATTTAACCAGATCTATTCTTCCTCAAAAATACCATCAAATTAGCTGGCTTCTGTCATTTTACATTATCAAAAAAATCTCACATGCTTTTCTTATTGGAAAACAAACATCAAACTCTCAATGATAAATACAAAAAACGAGTACTATTTAATGACATCCAAAGAAGCATTAGCAGCTAAGGGCTAGCTTTTTATAAAATGATATGCAACCTTCCAATTATCACCTTAAATACACAACACCAGTATTGCATAGTTTAATGTATCAAAAAGTGTTTTAAAATGTCAAAGGCAAGGATTGTGCCAAGATACTACATTGGTAAGAGCACGTGCATTTTTTGTGCAAGTGTGTGGAAATTACTGCTGTTCTACGAATCTTCAAAAAACTATGTCTTCTAATTTTCACAGAAAACATCAGTAAGAAATTAACAATTCTTTTTAATATACCATCAACATATTCCAGTCAATAACAAAAATAAGCCTCAAAACTTCAATTATTTCTGAACTGATACCTGAAAGTTACATATACTCCTGAAAAAAGTCAGTCATTTTGAAAATCATTGTTCTCATCCTAAAAATCTTTTCATGTGTAACATTTATGAAACAGCACTGTACTTACCGTTTGCACCAAATTAAATCGCTGATTTACAATCTGCTCAGTGTATTTCCTATATGCTGCATCTTTGGGAATGTTTTGCAGGACACCAAGGATTTTTGTGTACAGTATTCGCAGGCGCTGAAGTAATCACAAGACATGGTTAAAACACACAACTAGAATTATTTAACTTCTTGTCCTACTTAACCTACGAGCTAACTATCTATACACAAAATATAGGTGGTTATGGTATTCAATCCAGAAACGTAGGATTAACAAAATAACTAAGTCTGAACCACAGAACTCTCTTGGGTAAGACTGGGATTTATCAGGACTGGGAAGTTACCGCTGTCAGATTCCTCAAGAAAAAAAAAGAAAAAAAAAGAGTAAGTTTCAATCTGAAGTACATTTGATGCAAAATGGAACAATAAAAGCTGTGTTTCTAATACTAACCATACTTTTAAAAAATGAGGCAAACCGATGTCTAAACCATCAGTTTCTGAAAATTTACCTGGGAAAGATACAAAGAAGCACATAAGCTACCAAAGCATAACGAGATTGTATTTTTTTTGGCACTTCTCCTCATGCTGGTGCAAAGCTCTGCATGACAGATTTAAATTGAACTAAAACGTGAAACTTTTATTGCTGGATTTAAATGCAGTGACAAAGGACACACTGTGGTGAAGAAATTGCAGCTTTTGGGCCATGTCTTGGCTGGGTAACTGTAACTGAAGAGACATGGATGTCCTACAGGAACAATAAGAAAGAGCAGCAGAACACTGCAGTCAAAGAAATACAATGAAGAAAAAACAGGACACGAAAAGGGGACTGGCATAGAACCTATACTTCAACTAAAATTTAGTAAGTTCACCCAGGTGTCTGACAAGGCTGTAGACTGAACTAGAATCACTTGTCCAGAACAATAATAATTTTTTTCAATAGTTCTTGTTGACAGTATTCCTAACTATTGGTGGCAAAAGCATTTTTGAAATAGATTCATTGCATAGTAGGAAATTTCAAAGCGGAGAAATCAAAGAATTACTGAAGACCTTTCAAAGCTCATGCCTCCAGAATAAGCAAGCAAGATGTGGCAAACACACTTTCACTACTGAGCCTGAGGAGGTAAAAAGAAAGTACCAAATTGCTACAAAAATGACCTAATGTGGTTCCCAAAATCCACTGAAGTATTCCAGTCTCAACAGTGCTTGCCATGACAGGGCCTTGACGTGGCTTTGCACCACACAGTTAGCCTCTATCATTTAAGACTAGCCTATCCCCTTAGTATAGGTATAACTTATTTCAGTACTTGTTGGAAACACAATATGGCAAGGCAGCAAAAAAACAAATGCCTGTGAAGTGGAAATTACATGTATGAAGAACTAAATTTAAAGAGTTCCTTGGTTTTGCACTGAAGATCAGAGAAACCAAATATTGGCTCATAAAAGTACTTACACAAAGGAGGTTTTTGAAATCAGCACATGCAACAAAAAGTACATGTGCAAAATAACTCCTAATGATACAAATTAAACATTTAAGAATTCGTTTTCTTCCTTAATCACTTTGGAACACTCTTACATTTTCATTAAGTTGGCACCGCTTTAAGGTACACAGTGTATGCAAATACATAACAAAAAGCTCTGACCTCACTGACAACTTCCATTAAGTACAGCACAGGACATGTGACATACCTCATGAGGGTTTTCCGCTACAGCCAATCCTACAAGTCCAGTGGTCTGCACAGAGAGCATACACATATTTAATACACCTAAGCATCTGTTTCCGTGCTATCTGATTATTTTGTTTTGGCTCAACGTACACCTGGCAGGGGCCATTCTGCGGCGCGACCCTCTGCCTCCCACCACACACTTGTGCTCCCACAAATTTGCAGTGTTTTGCCCAGCACACAAGAAGGGGAGGGAGAGGGCGAAGAGAGGGAGCCGCTCACATTACAAAGCAGCTGCCGGAAAGCCTCCCCGGCGGGCTGACCTCCGGCTTACCCGCCTTCTTCCTCCCCACACGACGGGCCCGCCCCCTCCGCTAACGGCCGCTGCTGCCCCAGGCACCTGGCGCCAGGCCCGCCGTCCCCCGTGGGCCGGGGAGGGGAACCGGGCCCTACGCTCCCCTCAGCCCTTTCCTCGCAGGGCGCTCCGCTCACTCCCGCCCCGCCGCTCGGGCACCCCCTCCCCAGAGACCCGCCAGGGCAGAGCATGGCGGGGAGGGAGCCCCCAGCGCAGGACGAGGACGCGGCA
>WAAD01036194.1:0-10000 GCA_013389945.1 Fregata magnificens | reverse complement strand
TCAAAGTCAGCTAGAGATCCTGTGAAAATTTCCAGATTCCATCTGTGTATAAACTAAATGATAAATACCTGTGTGTTCTACCTGCACATTTGTATTTTTATACCATCTTTTTGAAACAGATTAGAGACTGCATGATCAGGCAAGAATTTAAAAAATGTACTGTAGTGCCAGGTGCCCAGTTAAATATAGCTATAAACCTTTCAGACAATGAAGTGAGGACTGCCAAATGAACTGCAGGCTGTGGCACCTAAAGGCAAAAAGTGAAATTTATTAATCAACTTTCCTTCCCGCTCTCATGTTCGCTTGTAAAAACTAGATTGTAAAACAACCTTCTGAGATCCAAAATTCTTCCATTTTCTGCTTTAAATGTGAAAACATTTTTATCCTTCTGCTCCTAATTACAGCTTCTTTTTCTTTCTAAGAATGCATTTATCTCTTTCAGTAAAAAGAGCAGCAATAATATGTTGAACAACCCTGAAATAAATTTTGTCATGTAAAAAATTAATTACGCATTCCAAACCTGGTCACTGTAGTCCTCTGGGAATTGCCTCCGCACCTCAGGATCTGTAAATAATTGACAGATAATATTAATTGGCTTTGGATTAGTGAGCAAGCAGAGAATCACACATTAATATTTGATCAGAAGATGATAGCAACCCTGGCAGGGGATCCAAGGAGGGCAGCTGAGGCTGCTATGTTGATAAGAGCAGGGAAGGACTTTTCAAGGCTCTCCCTTTACCCTCCTCCAGAAAGACAAAAATTGTATATAAAACATACACACACAAAACATGAAACCATAAGTATCTGTGTGTACATATGCATGCATATACACACACACATCTATATGTAAATATATATTTAGATATAAATTAGTCCTGGTGCTACACTGAACTTTAGGCTGTTACCTTGTGCAATATCTTTCTGGCTGCAGCTTGCCAACTAGGCTTGTCACCAGAAAATGGTTAACAAATGCACTTAGATTTTGTTTGTGATCAGATAACTAGTTTTGCCAGCTACACACACTGCATCGATTAACCTCCATGGATGTTTTCAGTGATACTAGATTACAAATCTCTCAAAATTACTTCACATTAATGTTAAGGTATGCTCCCTAGAAAACAAAAAAAAAATATTTATCCAGAATTTGAAAGAGGTAATTAACATAGCCCTGGAACCCCTGATGCTTCAGATTAGCAAGCATTCAAGACTGATGCAACATCCTTATTCCTTTGGCTTGCCAGAATAAATAATATGGTATTATTCCCTGAATTTAATTAGAGATGTTCATAAAACAACAAAATATCATGATAGAAATAATTTATACGACAACGTATTTAAAACAGAGCTCTTCAAAGCCGTCCATTTTTCAAAGGAATCTGGCTGAGAAGACCAGATTCCATTCTACAAATAATTTTTTTAATTACAAAACCCAAAAAACAAACCATACAACAATCACACAAGGGTTCAGAATAAAGTGTAAGGCATAGAAAAAATCAACTGGTATCCTACACAGTTTCTACCCTTTGTGCAATCCGATGGGTTTGGTTGTATGACCTTGGCTCACTGGATACACTGTTACCAGATTCTTGACTCTCTATACACTGGTTCCACAAATTTTGATCATTATGTAGGGAGTGACCTTGCACGCACAACCTCTACCGCTCAATTACTGCTACTCTGAGGCTTGAGGGGAAGAGTCATTTTTATCACACATGCACCATACACTGTTATTTCAGAATAGTCCCACCCTAGATTTCTCATCGGCAAAGTTTACTTTAGTAAGAAATCAGTTGATCGGTGATTCAATTGCTAGCAGATGCAAGCTTTTTATTAAAGTGTATTCTTTTTACATTAGAAATACAGCAAGACTGTACATTAATAAACTTTCTAGCTTAACTTTTTCCAGACAATCAGATGCTTAGTTTTAACATTTCACCATCACATGTATACAATTACATACACAATATATCAAATTTTACATATGCATATGAGCAAACCCTTCTACATTAACACAATAAAGTAGAAATAGAAAGCATGGGATCACATTTTAAAGCCTTAGTTTGAAAATTCTTAAATATATATGCAGGTAAGTGTACTAAGCTAAGTGTCCAAACATGCAAACGAACGTGAACAGCCGAACTCGCATGACCAGTCCTTTATACACAAGTAACAATTAACAGGACAATACAATTTCATATTTCACCAAAGCAAGCACAGTATCAGCGCTAAGATGAAACGATGCAACATCTACTATGATACATATTCTTAAATATTTTTAAAATTAATTATTTGAGGCTAAACTTTCTGGATTTCACAGAAAAGACCAATCAATGAAAGAAATAAATTTGTAAATCCAAGTACATAATATCACTGAAGACATCTGTAATGGTGCCTGGAACATGATCCTGACATTCCCCACCACCACCACTTCTATTGACCCGTTGCTCTCAATATAAATATATATACACATACTGGCACACAGAGCATTTTATCATTCACCATTTTTTTAAGGAAATAAGGATTAAATTGGGACATAAATTCATAGCATGCTTGCTCTAAACACATTCCTCCACAGATTGCAATCCACATTCTCCATTCTTTAAAAATATAACAAAACAGATTAGTCATACAAAGTAATTGTGTGTGTGTGTGTGTGTGTGTGTGTGTGTAAGCATGTATTTTTTCTGTTTTCTTAGCATCTTGAAAGTCTTTCTGAGTTTCAGGAGCTCACTGGCATGGAGGAAGGCCTATAGGAACCTATTTGTCAGCATTTGTGTAAACCCTGAAAGCTCCTAGCAAGATCACCATCCAGAAAACAGAGGTGCACTGTGCACCACTTTGCAAGATACTAAGATCACTCATAAGGACTGGTAGCTGAAAGTAATCATGGGCAAATAAATACATGCTGATGCTTTTATTGTCTCAGAGGCCACCTTACAAACCTTTCTCATTAAAATGAAACAAAACACAAATAATAACTTAAAAATCACAGCCAAGGATTTTTTGTTAGGCTCTTTTGGTTTTAATTTTAGCTTTGTCTATATACATCAATTTTCATTCAGAGTTACTTAAATATGTTGATTCTTACAGAAAATTGGGATTATTTTTCCTGCCTCTCAACAATTTATGTGCCATCAAGAAATAAGGCAGAGCACTGGCCATAGAAAACACAGCGTAAAATAAACAGAAAAAACCCTCCCTGTTCCATACATGTCCCTAACACAGGAAAGTCAAAATCATAGAATCATAGAATAGTTTGGGTTGGAAGGGACCTTAAAGATCATCTAGTTCCAACCCCCCTGCCACGGGCAGTGACACCTTCCACTAGACCAGGTGGCTCAAAGCCCCATCCAGCCTGGCCTTGAACACTTCCAGGGATGGGGCATCCACAACTTCCCTGGGCAACCTGTGCCTCACCACCCTCACAATAAATCAACTTAGAACAAACCAAAAGATTTCTGCTGTCCTCATCTCTTACAAGGACCACTACATTTTGTACCTCGGTCGACTAGACTATGCACTGAACAGGATTTGGCAAAATTTTCAATGTTGACTCATTCACAGCCATTGTCTACGATGTAGAGTGTAGTACATAACTAAAATGCAGTTATGGTGATTACCAATACAAACAATAACTTCCCTCCCATCATCACTACATCAGAATGCATATCTCCAACATTTCTTTAATATCCTTTGATATCAACAGCCAGTAATGGAGGATATTTCAATTTTCAAAGTTACTGACATGTTTAACTGATCTAGTACAAAATTATTTTCCTCAATTATTTCAGAAATCACACATTTCTGAATATTTGTTCTTTAGGGGTAACAAGCACTAGTTAATAATTAGACCATGGATTATTAGGATCTTTACAATGCACCAAAAATCAGATCATCTTTATAATTAGCTTAAGACTGTTGCTTCTGAAACAAAATTTTGTCACATGCTCTTACCATGGAAGAGCAACGTTCAATCTTTGCTGTCCATCCCTATGGCTTCCCCTCCTCGCACAGGAGCGGTGATGCTGACAGCCATCTCCAACACTGCTGGGTCAGGCTACATGTAAATGCAGAAGGCTGGCCTCCACCTTCCCTTGAGAAAATGCAGCAAGGATGGATTATCTTCTGCTGCTGTGGTTTGCATACCACAAGAGGCAGGTATGCCACATTTTAAGAACCCTTCCTATAGGTCATCCAGCCTAGTTACTCATTAACTGTGAGTAAATATTTAGAATATCTATTTCTTATTTTGTGTATTCAGTGAGCTTGGTAACAGGAGAAAATTGAAAGGGAAAAAAAAAAAAAAGACGACACAGACTCCCACAAAACCACAGGTAATAGGTCTTATTGAAATAGGCCTTTGAAGCATTTCAGTAACACGAAATGGGGAGTTTCTAAACTTTTCCACATAGTAGCTTATTGACAGTAATATAATTTTTACTTTGCTATTACATAGTCTCTTCTATATCTCTTAACTAGTACCATTCCACTTTTACTTGGCTATTGATCTGTATCCTAAAGGATAAATTATTCCCACCTCTTTAAAATTAGATGGTAAAATACACACACTGCAAGGCTCAGTAAGAAGACAGGAGGAAGACTGTTGGATGCTTGCTGTGCTGTGCAGACTTCAAGCAACTGAAGCAGTTACGGTTGTTTTCAAGACTAAGCAACTGAGAACGTCCGAATCTGGGCTTTGGTGAATTAAATCCTCATGTAGATAGTACTATTTCACTCACCAGATTAAACATTACCACACTGTAATTTAGAAAAAGATGCGACTGCGATTAGAGTCCCTACCTGAGTCAGTTTCTGCAGGTTCAAGATAAACATGTTCTCAAAGCACACTGTCTGCAATTGTATTTTCATGTAAAAAATGAATTTCACAGTGCTATGATACATTCATAAGCTAAGTTGTCTTTAACATAAATAAAAACTTCCTAGGTCAATCAACTGTATATATTAGAAGAAATTTAATTTCATCCACAATATGTGAAATGCATGAAATTGATTTCTCATCCACCAATTTCAGTGGAAATAACAGCAATATGTACTTAGCTGGATGAGCAAAGCACCATGTGGAATTGCACTGGGCGTCACATGCCTGTTAAGACAGTGGGATATATAGTTTGTATACAGTCTGCTTTTGATGACACATCTCATAACAGCATCAGAAGGGCTAATCCATATAACCTGGAATCCTACAGTTAAGAAAACCACCTTTAAATTATGCCTGGCAGCCACATGCTTGCATGTCCTCATGTTTTTACAAGTACTTTATATTTAACATTGCGTCAGCTCCATCACTTCAGCTTTTAAATGGTCTGGGAATATTTACTAAACTTTCGGTATCTTTATTTGGAAAACACTACACAATGGAAAAAGAAACTACATCACATCTTATTATAGCTTTCATCACTTTATCCATTCTTCATTGTTAATCTAATGTTCATTTGAAAGGTGTTTTCAACTACGCTTACCTACACATATATACACAATAAAATTATATTTAAATTCTATGTGGTCATTACATGAAGTTCCATGAAGCTGCAGCACCCTCACTAAACCAAGAGGATTTACATAAATACATACATTTTGATACTGGCCATCAAGACACCTGGCTTTATGAAATAAAACATCTACAAAACAAACACTACTATTACTCAGTATGGCCAGGCTCTCCATTGAAAGGGTAAGCACAAGGTGCCTAATAATCACAATGGACACAATACCCAAATTATTCTGAACAGGGGAAAATGGTCATACAAATGGAGGAATATAGGAGGGTAGCTCAAACAAGCATTCAGGATTCAGCTTTAATCAGCACCACTAGTATCAGTAAAACATGCTTCAGCATTCATGTGAAATACTTGGTAAAGACATGAACGTAACCGACTGTCAACTCTGCCTATAAAACTGAAATAACTTGAAAACTTCAAACGCTTTTACTAACGGTAATTTGTTTTGCACACTGCATGCAACAGAACTAGATGTAACTCCACTGTATCTCCAGACAGTAAGAAAACCCTTTGTAACTCAAAACACAGTGAACGCTCTTATTCTGGGTACTTAACAGGCTTTCTAATGAAATGATGCTCAAATATTTTTCTACTTTAATACTCCACAGGCAAAGTAAACACATGTAAAATACTTCTTTCAAGTTCAGGAGAGTGGAATCTATTTGCTGAATCGGAACAAGGGAAGAGACAGACTGAAATCCTAACCAACCTCTTACATAGCTACAGCGAAGTACAGAGCTTGAAGATTTCCAGTGCACCAGTCATCTATAGTTATAAAGCATTAAAAGCTCAGCTGAGGTCAGCAAAAGGAGACATTGCAAAACAATGAACAAAGTGAAAGGTAACAACAGAAAGAAAAAAAAGTCACATGAATTATGGAGCTGCTTCTCAAACTAAACTTTTCCCAAAGCCCAAAACATGAACTCCAGTTGTGCTACAGGTTGAACTTGCATGTCGACGGTAACTTAATATCTCCTGTTTATCTTTCATTACAACTGATTTTGTAGTTTCAGCTCACAAAAGATGACAAGATCCACACAGTTTCTGCCTAACTCAAGTGCTGACAAACTTCTCTGGAAAATAACCGTATAGTAGTATTAATAGCATGCTGAAATACGGCACCGGAAATTGTAAGTTACAAGTGTAAAGCAGAAAGTATACAAACAAATCCATTCCAAAATAAAGCCAACATACACCATCTGCAACCTCCCATTCTTGTATGGGCGCAAGTGCAATGAAATACATATGTCACAAATTTAAATTAAAACTGTTGGTACTAAGGAAAAAGTCAACTTAATTTTATTCCTAATGCTTACACGCAGGTTTAAAAAGCTTTTAAACCAATGGCATGTCATATGAATTTCCTAAGATTCATGAGTGACTTGACTGAAGTCAGAGTGGGTTCACTTACCAACCTGATGCACATCATTGTAAGCCCTCTTCCCAGAGGATATAGCTCCACACAAAGCAGTTGCTGCCCATAAAATCTGGGTCAGCCAAAGACCTGGAGATCCGCTAGCCCTTAATACTCACATGGACACCCTGCCCTAGGGAGGACCAGTTAGGAAAAAAAAACCCCATACGAAATAGATCACGTGGTTATTTTTGAAGCAGTTTCCTTTGCAACTCTTTTAAGAGGTGCTTTTGAGGGAAACTACTGAATTAACTCTCATACGAACAACAGGTGACATTTTTGTAACTGAACATATTTTTTATTTTGAAAAGGGGTAAGACAAGACAATGCTATTTCTCAGTGATAGAAGACTAAAACTTTTCTGCACTGTCACAGCAGCATTTTGATTCCTTGCCATGCATTTATAGACTACCAACAAATGGATAGCACAAAGCATTGATTCCACACTAGGTGAATACAGTTTTCATTGCTAACACATTTAGTTTTTCCCTCTAGTAGAGGAAGATTCTACCTCACATCTATGCACATTATGTAGAGTATTATATTGATTACTCAACCATATTCAAGCTATTATTGTTAGTATTTTAGTAAATATGTGAATGTTTCCAAGTTCTAAAACCCATTACTACCTGTTCCTACAGAATCTTGTTCAACAAAAAGCCAAATACAGAAGAATATTGAAATAAACTGTGAACTGTATAATCCCATTGTTCAATTTCATGCATTTAAGACACTACCTTCCTCTCCTCACAAGTCTAGATGTTAATCCATGCTGTAACCTGATTTAATTTTCCAGATGACAGGATGGGAACATGCTACAATGGCATATTAGTGTAACTCTGATGCTCTTTTACTCTCAAGTTTTCTTACATCATGAAGTGAAGAGTTTTGCTTTTAAAAGAGGCATGCTTAATTACTTCTAAAAATAGTGCAACTCGAACTGGTCTGTATTTGAAGTGTATGGAAATTATAAAACCAGGGAAGTTCTTAAAAAAAATTATCAGAAAATACTGCCCACAGTTAACCACACAAAACCAATACATACTAACCTGTTTCTTCTGATAAAAGTCAGCCAATTTAATCCATACTGGCTACAAATCATTCAGATATACTAATCCCAAATTGAAAAATACAGTGAAAATTACTTCATTTTTCCTCCCTAACTAAATGATTTAACTCATTCACTTCTTTAAGGTCTTTACAGCTGCAATCCCTCTACAATGAAATGGAATTCCATTCAGACCAACTTTAATTTCAACACGCACTACACATTATAGTACTTATGCAGCACAACTACAAAGTAACGTAACTTCTTTCCAAACCTCTGCAAACTCCTTGATGTCCTGTATTCAGTACAGCCGAACACTTCTGCTTGCCCCTAAACTGCTGCAGACTTAGCATGCAGATAACATCTCAGAGTGGGGGAAGAGGGGGAGGAGGGAAAAAGGCAGGGAGGTGGGGGGTGGTGGAGAAAATGTGGGAGAGAAAAAAACCTACACACACACAAGACGACAGACAAGAAAACTCAGAACAAGTTCAGCCAGAAAATAAGTATGGAATAAAAATTATCATTTTTTGGATGTGAAGCTTTAAGACTTCAATCTTTTCTTCTTAAAGTACTCCTTATTCTAAAAGTGTACAAGCCAGAAAACAACCAAGATGTAAGAGACAATTCTAGAAGAATGTCTTACAAACTATATTTAAAAAAAAAAAAAAAACACACACACACACAAAAAAAACCTGCCAGCACCACAATGCATGCAACTGAAGTTACCTCAAACTCTCAATATGCATAGCAAGCGTACAAAGCAGGTTCAATATTCAAAAATACAACCCGCCTGAGAATAGTATGCAATGAAACTATTCACCTAGCAGATCACATTTCAAACAAATATTCCATTTCTAGGATACAGTCTGCATCTTTGTGACAAGTTAGGCATAAATAAGTGGACACTGATCTATCATTCTCAGTTACTGAAGTTTTTGTGAATGATGTACAATCATCAGTTGAGTGAATCAGCAAGTACTATATACCTCAGCTGCTGTTCAAATGAGTCCATTGACATTAATGCCATAAAAAAACCAGACTTGCAAGTTTGCCTCTCTCTCAACAGAATGTTTGGAAGTTTGCCCTGCAAGTGTCAAAAACCTCACTGGTAACATGAAAATGCTTTTCACAACAGTTTAATCTAGAACCAGAACACAAGGTTTGCAACTCTCACCCAAAATGCTGTTCAGAGTTCAGTAAAATGATCCAAAAGCAGGAAAGACTGAGAGCAAAGGCAACATAAAATATACATCATACGAAACAGGAAGGAAGGGAGAAAACCAGAACAGATTAAGCAAATCACTATGATTTCCATAATTGTTTTGTATTATTAACACATCGAGAGCCAGAGGGGCAGTGAGGAGCAAAACTGTCCTAGGCAGCGTTCAGCAATATCTTTTTTTTTTTTTTAAATCCTTCCAAAATAAAGCAGGTTAAGCTACAACTTCCTCATGGATTTTTACTTAAGGCTATATGCAGTTCTCCAGAATAAATTAAAATTCAAATGATTCTGCACGATACGGAGAGGTAATAGCCCTAACAATACAAGAATTGACAAAAGTTGTCAAAGTTGCCCTTATGTCTCAGTACACCTGAGGTGGCTGTGCTCCTGACTGATCTCCTCACATCAGTTTTCCATCCAGTACATGCATTAGTCCATCAGCAGCTTTATGACCCACTCAGAGTAAACCTTAAAATATGAGACTGTCACTGCTTCTAGCATCCAAACCAACCTTCCATCTAAAGGGGTCTTGGTTAAATTCATTTCACAATCCTGTTAAAAAACTAAAGTACAATAAGTGCAAAATAGAAACAACACTCACTTCTTGGATAAGACAACAGGAAAAACATTCATTGTCTTTTACAGAAAGAAGAGGCTACATTAGTTTCCTCTTAGCAAGTCCTAATCAGTTATTTGGTGTCACATGAAGTTGTTGAATTGTCCAGCTTGCCACTTACAAGGCATTTAGCATCACACGGACATTCCACTGCAGAAAAGTAGTAGAGTTAAGAATGATA
>WAAD01036185.1:1119-11584 GCA_013389945.1 Fregata magnificens | reverse complement strand
CGGTGTCCAGCCAGGGTCAAACCACCACACCTCCCTAAATAAAACTTGATCAAAGGAAGACAAAAGAATTCCTAGCAGGAGATAAGCAGCAAAGATATCAATTTAATAGTCAGCAGCTAGAGTAAGACAGATTGATTTATTCACTATATATATGCAGGTTAGGCCTCTGAGCTCACATCATTTAAAAACAGCTCTGTCCTTATGTCCCTGTAAAGAATAATGTTTTGAAGGGTATTTTGTATCCAAGGTGATTTATTTTTTTTCTCTCTCTCCCTGTCTGTATATATATGTATGTATACATACACAAACCATCATATTTATTTTTTTTTCAAACAGTTTTTCAAATATCATACTACAGTTGGAAGAAGTAAACATATTGGTCTGACATTGTACACTTCAGTATAGTCTGAATATGACAAAGGAAGAGAAATTTCTGATGGCAGTTCTAATCTAGGGTTTTTTTCACAATTAATTAACTAAGAAAAAAAAAGGAGGAAATTTTATAAAACCTTACAAAAAAGTGCCTTTCTAAGCAGTTTATTAGAAATTAAACATTGTCTGAAGATTTTATTTCAGAACCTATCCCAATCTGTCTTCTGACCTCTCTCTGCTTTGACCACTCTGTAATGTTGGACAAGGCTTTGGTTTCTGCAGTCATTCTCCCAGATGCAGACATCTGCATCTGCCTTTATCTGACTCTTTCTTTGTCCGAGTTATGTGGGACTCCATAGTTCACTTGCTTCAAACCCTGGAACCTTGTGCCACAACCTTCCGTCCCAGAGCCCTATCCTCCAACGTTGCTTATATGCATTCTCTGAGAGTCATATCCATCTGGAAAACAAGTAGGAAAATTAATTTCTTAACCTTCATTTATCTATGGTCAGATCTGGGGGAAAAAAAAAAAAGGATACTGTCCTCTACAATGATGCAAAGGCAAAATTTCATAAATCCAAAGTTGCAAATGTGTAAAACCCTGACAATTCATCACCGAACTGCAGAGTTGCTTAAATTTTCTGATATCTCTTTTGTTGTGGGTTTGGGTGGGTTTTTTTCCTTAATTATTCTCTAACTTTTTCCATGTACCTACGCCCTTTACTTTTTTACAATAACATGACCACCAAAGACTTGCAGAAGTAATCAGGTTATTGTGTGACGTCATAAAGATTTTTCATAATTCCTGAACAAAACATACTTTTTTTTCTTTTTTTTTTTTTTAACCCAGGACAATGAGTTCAGGCACAAAGAGAAAGCAACCTGAGAAATGATACAGGGTTGGGGTGAGGGCTCAATAGGATTGCCTCTTCTGGTGGCACTGACAGTTTATCCCGGCTCAGTATGGTTGTTGAACGATAGTGTGAACATTGCCAAAATCAACGAGCTACACTGTAGTCAGATTAATATGTCTGAGTTTTATTTGTTCAGAGTAACACCAACTCTGTGTAGTGCACACACATGCACCCTGAGACCAGGGTGACGCCTGAGCCCCAGTTCACCAGTGATCAATTATTCGTGATTAAAAAAAAAAAACCACACAAAGAATGTGTGCCACAGATAAGTTGAAATATGACCACCTTTTAATCAATTTCACTACTTTTCTAATACCATACCAACATTCCATACTAATCAGAACAGTCTCTTCTTCTAGTTCATTCTTCTCCACTACCTGTGACAGGGGGTTACTTACCTCCTTGAAAAGAGGCTCCTTTAAATATGTCAGTATCCCTTTTACTGAGTTCTAAATTGTTTTTTCTTCCTTTTCTAGTCTTTTAAGTATAGTGCCCATTGTTCTGCAGGGTCACTTGAAAGATTATTAGAATTAATAACTTTTGACTATTGTCTTAACTGAGGCTAATCAGAAGCTGATAGTGTCATTTCATAGTTTAATGTTTTAATTCTTCAAAGAAGCCACACAAGAGCCTTTCAACTGGTTTGGTGAACATAGAATCTCATTTCTCATTTAGAAAAAGATATCAAAGTATCAAAGTGACAAAGAGACAAACTGAATGTAGTCAGGGATGAGGACAGCCTTTGGCTTGGGCAGTAGGAAGCTGAGGTTTGCTGCTTTGTATAACATAGTCTAAAAAAAAATCTGTCACTTCAGAACTGACAGGCATAACAGGAAGTATACCATGTAGTTTTGATCAAATTCAATACCATTGAAAATTCCCAGCTTCTACTTTGAAGGAGTGTTGGAGATGGTTTCACATTGAGGTGGTAAGGACATTTTATGGGAAAGACATTTGAAATGCAGTTCTGGAGCTTTGCCTGAGACATTATGTTATAACAAATATCAGAAATTGCAATACAAAAATCAGTTCACTGGATGACTAAGGTATATCATATTCTATTTCAATCTATAGCCAATTATTAGTAATATTACTAATGCTGTTATTATTCCTTTATGCCTTTGCATTCTGTTAATTCTATTAGCAGGTGTAATTGATAGATATCAATTATCCCAGGGCTAAAGTTTAAAAAAAAAGAAAGCTTTAGAAATTGTACCCCCAAAATCACAGGGATCTAACAATGCATCTAACAATGCAAAGACACAAAGAGATTTAAATATATATTAAATAAAATAATGTGAAATAAATAGCAATATTTAACAGTGAAAAAAAGAGAGTGGAAGATTTGAGCTGTTTCAGATGATGAAAGCCCAAAGTGAGAGTTCTAAGGGATATAGGTTGGGTTTTTTTTCATTTTTTTCACTTAAACCAGAAGTCTGAGATAGCCTGATATACTATAATTAGTGGTTTCCTTTCAAGCTAAATACCATGTGTGAAATCTTTTGCTACATGTAATTATGGCTGTCTTTGAAACTTAATATACAGAAAGAACACTTGTTAAAGTGTTGTTGGGAAACCCACCTCTTATTCATGCAGGCTATATTTGAATTTTACTTTTACTTTACAAGAAGTAAGATCTGCTCTTACTTCTTTTTTGAAAGACCTGTGCCACCTCATTAGAATACAAGTAACAATTCATTAATTGGCTCAACTAAAAATTAGGCTTTGTTAGATCCTAGTAGGAATTTGAAAATTATCTGTATTTACTTTAACTTTTTAGAAATATCTAACATATTTTGAGACAAAATATAATTTCAAGTCTAAGTCTTTTTAGAGTTTTATTTTTCATATAGTATCTTAGTGCAAAATACACTTAAATATTACATCTAACTAAGCTTTCCATATGGACCTTTTTCATCCATAATAGTTGAGGATACAGGTGAATGGAGCTCTGTGAAATTCAGAAAGCACTAAAATTTTGGCTTCAAATGATGAATGGAAGGGAAACAGCAGGCACATAATTCCTTTTACAAATGTTGAGGCAGTTTATTCATCAAAAAGACTAAGTCTTCCAAAAACATATCTGTTAGGAATCTTATCCTAATGTTTTGTTTGCTTGCTTGTTTCTTTTTTTTTTCCCAAAAACAGTTTAATACTCATATATGTGTTATACATTATACAGTAGTAGTATACAGTAGTAGTTACATAGTAAACTTATACAGTAGTAGTTCCTTATCTCTACCAGAAATTCTTCAAGCAAGAGAATCTAGGATTTGTATTTTTCATAGTTATTTTGGAATATTATACAAAATGATTTTTACTCTGCATCCAGGTAGGGAAGAGTGGAGTTTTTCATAGAATCATAGAGTCATTAAGGTTGGAAAAGACCTCTAAGATCATCAAGTCCAACCATCAACCCAACATCACCATGCCTCCCAAACCAGGCCCTGGAGTGCCACGTCTACACCTTTTTTGAATGCCTCCAGGGATGGTGACTCCACCACCTCTCTGGGCAGCCTGTTCCAATGTTTAACCACTCTTTCGGTAAAGAAATTTTTCCTGATATCCAATCTAAACCTCCCTTGATGCAACTTGAGGCCATTTCCTCTTGTCCTATTGCTAGTTTCTTGGGAGAAGAGTCCAACACCCGCTTCACTACAACCTCCCTTCAGGTAGCTGTAGAGAGCGAGAAGGTCTCCCCTCAGCCTCCTCTTCTCCAAACTAAACAGCCCCAGTTCTCTCAGACGCTCCTCAGAAGACTTGTTTTCTAGTCCCTTCACCAGCCTTGTTGCCCTTCTCTGGACACGCTCCAGCACCTCAGTGTCCTTCTTGTAGTGAGGGGCCCAAAACTGAACACAGCATTCGAGGTGCGGCCTCATCAGTGCCAAGTACAGGGGCATGATCACTTCCCTAGTCCTGCTGGCCACATTATTCCTGATGCAAGCCAGGATGCTATTGGCCTTCTTGGCCACCTGGGCACACTGCCCGCTCATGTTCAGCCATCTGTCAGCCACCACCCCCAGGTTCTTTTCTGCTGAGCAGCTTTCCAGCCACTCTTCCCCACGCCTGTAGCGTTGCATGGGGTTGTTGTGACCAAAGTGAAGGACCCGGCACTTGGCCTTGTTGAACCTCACACAATTGGCCTCGGCCCATCGACCCAGCCTATCCAGATCCCTCTGCAGGGCCTTCCTTCCCTCGAGCAGATCAACACTCCTGCCCAGCTTGGTGTCATCTGCAAACTTGCTGAGGGTGCACTCAATCCCCTCATCCAGATCATTGATAAAGATGTTAAACGCATTGCTAGCTCATAGTCAGCTTGTTGCCCACCGGAACCCCCACATCCTTGTCTGCAGAGCTGCTTTCCGGCTGCTTGGCCCCCATTGTGTACTGGTGCAGGACTTTGTACTTTCCCTTGTTGAACTGCACAAGGTTCCTGTCAGACCATTTCTCCAGCCTGTCAAGGTCCCTCTGAACCACAGGTGCCACAATCATTTGGTGTATCAGCCATTCCTCCTGGCTTTGTATCAGCTTCAGACTTACTGAGGGTGCACACATTTCCATTGTCCAGGTCATTAATGAAGGTGTTGAACAGTATTGGACCCAGTGATAACCACTAGTAACTTAGCTCCAACTGAACTTTATGCCACTGGTGACAACCCTTTGGGCAAGGCCCTTAAATCAGTTTTCAGTCACTCACTGTCCGCTTACCTAACATGGAACTGCTTTCAGCTTGTCTATGAGGATGTCATAGGAGATGCTATCAAAAGTTTTACTAAATTTGAGGTGAACAACACCCACTGTTTTCCATTCATCAACCAAGCTTGTCACCTCGTTGTAGAAACCTATCAGGTTGGTCAAGCGTGATTTCCCCTTCATAAACCAATGCTGACTGCTCCTGATGATCTTCTTATCCTTCATGTGTTTGAAAATGTGTTCCAGAGGGATTTTCTCCATCACTTTCCCAGGGATTGAGGTGAGGCTGACCTGCATGTAGATCCCCTGATCTTTGTTGCCCTTCTTGAAGATAGGAGTAATATATGATCTCTTCCAGTCTTCAGGAACCTTTCCCAATCATCATGACTGTTCAAAGATAGTTGAGAGTGGCCTTGCAATGACACCAGCCAGATTCCACAGCACCCATCAGGCCCCATGGACTTATATACATTTGCCTGCTATGGCAAGTATAAGGCCTGATCTTCACTGGATGACATCTCAGTGACATCTTGAGGAATCTGTTGAATCTATACTCTGGTTGATATTGTCATAAAGTTACTGTATTGTAGAAGCACTTCTATGAGGACGTTGAATCCACCACAACCTGTCCCTAGTTTCTCATATCCCATATATACTTAATCAATTAATGATTTTCAAATAGAAATACCTTGGGGCAATTGGATGACTAAAGCAAGAAGATTCCTACTAGGAGTAGGGTCTGAGAACAGAAAAATCTCCACACAGAACGGAGTTAAGAGGGACTCTGTTGCCCTGGAGCAGTCACATCTTCAGTCCTATGGTAAAACACTACATTTAAATCGCCTGAAATTTTGGCATTAGTCAAGCTCAGTTTGGGGCCTATGCAAACTTCAGAATGAGGCCCAGTGAGTGTGGCCTCCAAGGCAGTAGCTTTAGTATGCTCATGAGCAAACAGCTCTGTCAAGGTGAAACAACAGCAAGTGCCTCTTGCAATTCAAAGCTGCTTAAAAGAGTATCTAAGGTCCTCTGTGACAGTTCACTAATCTTCCCTTTACTAGCATCATAGTTTACGCTGTGGCTGAATCAAAAGTAGGAAATCCAATTACTAGAGTCTTTGGCAACCTCCTCTGAAAGTCAACACAAAATGGCAGCAGGCAGAGAAAGCTCTGAGCTGAATTAACTATTAGCAACTCCTATGATCAGGATAGAGAAATAGAAAAGTTTTGTTCCAATATGTTTTAAGACTGATTTTTTTTTTTTTTTTTTAATCTTACACTTGTGACAAGCAAGGTTTAAGAGTAACACAAGGAATCAGGTTAATGCTTAATACTGCTAAACCTTCCTATGGCCCTTTTCAGTTTTTATTCCAAACTGTTTCAAGTTTTAGATCCATGACTTCTAGGGAAGAATGCCAACCTCATGTAGGTATCTACATCTCAGCATTTCAAAGGCTATGTATTGCTGGTTACTCATCCAATAAAAGAGCATCCATACTAGCTTGGGCACAAGGTCAGTTCAACCAGTATCCTGATTCCGTCATGGCTAATTGTAGAACATGAAGAGAGGAAAAGGGCAAGTACAAGATGGCTGTTGTGAACACATGGTTAGGTGCTAACTATTTCGTTTCATGTCATAAGGCGCTTCACCTCCCAGCTCACTTTTGTAAATGGTATTTCAGATGATAGGCTCAGCAGCACCTTTGTATGTCTGACATTAAATGTTTTTGCAGATCTGGTGTTTCCACCTTTTTCAGTGCCATTTAAATTCTTTCACATAACTTTTGCTGAGGTTCGTATACACATAAATACATGTCCATTCACAGTTCTTTAAGTGAAAGGGGAAGTGGAAATATTTATTAATCTATGATAAATATTTTTAAGTGTTTCAGGTTTTTAAAAATGTTAGAAAATGAAGGCTGACATATAGCACATATTTTTGAAGATGTCTGTTAGTATATACATATCCACCCACATGTATTTGCACACATAAATATTAGCAGATTCTGTTTTTTTTATTTCCCAGTTAAGAAAGCATTCAGAAAACCAGACCACACAATCTGTATGTTTATCCATCATGTATGAAATGAACTCGTTTTTGAGAAAGCAAAACTGAGGCTTAAATTTTAATTATATATCGGCATGAAGGAGCATTTAGTGAAACAAACCATAGAGGGATCTTTGCTAGCTGAAAAATAATTTGCATTTAGGATAAAACTATATTATAGGGGAAAAGTCATGATTGAAATTAAAATCCTAATAATGTTACATTACAAAGAAAATGCTTATAGTAACATTAAAATAACTTAGATAATGAGAATAAATTAGACTTAAATTTGCTACTGATAATGTACAATTATAGATCAAAAGCTAGATTAAGGAAATGTTTTTTGTAATAAAATTCTAATACTGAGAAGCCTTTCATGTAAGTTCATTTTTAAGAGACATTTTAGTGCATGTTATTCTCTTTAAATAAGGTTTTATATAAACACTTAGCACTTGGTGGTGTTTCTAAGTCATCATCTAACATTCTTATTCCTAAATCACAATAATACTAAAATGAATAACATCATTGTTATTTCAGAAGCATGCAAGATACAACACAGATAGAGTAGGAGACAAAATTATTGGATAGAGAAGTTAGTAGAATATTACATTTTATGGCTTGCTCTAGAAGGACACATTAGAAATGTTATTATGTAACATTGTTACATGCCATAATTCAATAAGTATTTACAGAATGTTTTATTTTGACATGGTAGCAGCAGCAGCATTCTACAAAGGCAACAGATACTTCCATAATATTATGTTTTATTATTGGTTATACATACATATATACATAAGCATATATATTTTATATACATATACATATGCAGACTCATGCAGTTTAGTTCAATATAATGCAAGAAACTTGGACCAGATTCAGAATTCTAACTCAGGGTGTGTTTAGGTTCTTTCACTAGTCACAACAGTTTTTAACCATGTAGCTGCTTTTCATGCAAATGTAAATATTCTTTAAGTAGTACCCTTAGTTACTATATTTTCCTTCACATGGAAAAATTCTGGAATTCATTATATTCATCTAACAGTGGTATGAAGAATTTGTATGGAATACTTGGTTCAAAATTAAAAATACATATGAAATCTCAAAATATAACAATATATTGGAAAAGCATAATCCCAGCTCCATGAACTTGACAGAGATTTTGCTATAATTTTTTTAATGAGTCTGTGTGTATATGTAAATACCACTATTTAAGTATTAAATATGAGTAATGTTTAATAATCATAATCTGTACCATATGAATTGATACTTAATATACTCAACAGCTCAACATTTATCGTGCATGATTGAATACTATGTACTTATGATTATACATTTACTATATTTATAAATATGTATGGACAAGCACACCTACTTTTATATGTTGTATGATGTATATTAGTTAACACTTTATTTGCTGAAATGCAGCAGTATACAATCAGTGATGTACATAGATATTTTCATTAGGAAAAGAAAATTAGTATCAGCATTTTATGATCAACCAGCCTCTGGCAGGATATGTAATTTTTGGCACTTTGTAAATAATAAAATAAATGAAGTTTAGTTATATTACTATTAATTAATTTTCTTTGCCAGAAAGGTGTACTGCTAATAAACAGATCCATACCACATAACTCTGCACTATTTGCTTTAAAATTGTTTTTTCCCATAAAGATGTAGTATCAATAAATTATTTTACAGTTAATACACTAAACCGCAGAGCTTGCCTAAGCATTAAAACTGCATTTACTCTAAAATAATATAAAACTAACTCACCAGAAAACTAAAGTTTTCCATGCAGTTTTGCTATATATTCACATTAACACTTATAGGAGAAATCAAGCATCAAAATAATGTTATCTCCAGAAATTGGTTGGTTTTTTGTTTGTTTTTAAAACCTAATAAAAAGAATCTTTAAGGAAGGGCATGGTGGTTTATAATTTCTCATGTAATACAGATTGATAGAAACATTTGCATCAAGTCCTCTAATATTCTGAATTAAGAAAGTTAGGTAATGTTTTAAAATTACAGAAATCATAAAAGGAAAAGACCTAGCCCTGCTGTTTATCTTACCACTTTGGCAATTGCATTCTTCGCTAAAAAGCTCCATTCTTCGAATATTCTATAAGTATAAACATTTTTAAAGGTGAATATACTCTTTACTCCTTCGGATTTAACTTAAGGGAATGTTGCCTACTTTTTCAAATTGTTATTACGTGAACCATATGAGCACAGATGTTCTCAGTATAATTGTTGTAATTGACGCAGACATCAATCCTTCAAAAGTTTTTCATTTTATTTTTCTATAAACTCTGGAAAATTTGGCTATTTTTCATAAGTATGACTGAGTTGTATGAATTTGTTTTAACCCAATAAAAGATGAAAGAAGTTACTTTTATAATTCACTTTTAATCTTCAAGAAACCAGTCTTTACTTTTCTGTCAGTAAAACTGTCATCTGATTTCTCAGATTCTTGCTGCAATCTTTTCTCTATCAAAATTAAAGCAAAATCTTCTAGCATAGTCTTCCTTCTGTTATTCAGTGAATCTTTTCATCTGAAACCAAGAGAGTTAAAAAGACAGCCAGAATAAAAGGCATGATATTTTAGACTCCTTGCTGTAAAATGTAGTGATACTGGAGTTAAGTCTCCTCATTCTGGGCATGAAAAAACAGGTTTAAGTTATTTCCATTGCCCAAATGGAGATAGTGTCATATTATCCTCACACAAGGAGATACCACAATCACATGTTATAGGCTATTTGAAGGAAAGAGGAAAACACTATCAAGCCACCCTGTTAAAGACTTTCCAGAGAAAAAAAGGGTGGGATTCATCTGATTTGATCTAGCTATTTATAATATAGATGCCTACAGCTGAGCCAGTCGTGCTAAACTATATTTAAGGTCAATAGAAAGAGATAATAACTCCTCTAGGTCCTTATTATTCTCATCCCAAAGACCTGTGTGATAAAAAAGTCTTTTTGTCTCTATTGACTGTACAGATTGCTTAGGGTACCAGCTTTTTTCCAGACATGTATATTACATGTGCCTACATTTTGTTAGACGAAACCCATGAAAATAGTTAAATATTCTTTTGTCTGTTAACATGGTTCTTATCTAGCAGTTCATCATTATCAGATGTGAATGATGTAGACTTCAGTTCCTACGTCACTGAATATAAAATAGATTTGTGGTTCCCAAATCTATTTGTAAATGTAGCCTTTGTCTGATGCATGGACCTACATACTCATGTTGTAGAAGTAGTTAATAATAATAATAAACAACATCATCTTCAAACCTAATGCTTTTTAAAATTGGATTTTTAAAATAATTTTGAAAATAGCTGAATTTAACCATTTTGAAATATATATATATCCCTCTTCTTCTTTCTGAAGTGAAAATAAAGGCAGATGGTGTCACTGTAGAAATGGATCTACTGTTTTCTTTGT
>WAAD01036182.1:1610-14986 GCA_013389945.1 Fregata magnificens | reverse complement strand
TGAAATCAAAAAGTAACAAGACGTAATATTACAAGATGACTGCTTATTTGTGGTAGTGGTCAACAGAGAGTTTTATTCCAAGTGTCAGGTTTGCCAGCGCTTTTACCTTTTTCACAGTGTTAATAAAACACAAGCTACTGCTGGGAAAGTAAACTGTTTCATACATGTAAATTCAACAGATGGACATATGCATATATCTTTGGGCAGAAAATAGTAGCATATGAACTGGTATAGAGCACGTGTTTTGGGAAGGGAGGAGAAAAAGTTTGAAGCCAACAGACTTTAGTCCTGTGGAAGTACTGAACACTGTCATATGAAGCAAGACTTTATAGTCATCCTCTGTAGAATATATGGGAATTCCCCTATACCTAGGCAGTGGAAACAGTTTATTCCTAATTGTGATGAGATTTGTTGTGTGATCCCGTACCTGGTGTTCTTTTCATACTTTGCCTGTATATCTAAGCCAAAAGATGATCTGACATTTTGTAAGATGGTGTTGCAGTATTTTTTTCAGTATAAATAAAACATACGGCAATTCATAATAGATGGGTTATGAGGATTTTGTTATTTTGAAAAGTTTATATTCTGATGGTTGAGAAATATATAACTAGGACACAGATGACTCCTTCATCAATTAAGGATTCTTTTTAAATGTACATATGTAATCTTGATTATGGGAGAATATATTAATAATTTATTCTTACATTTTAAAGTTTATTAATGATGATCAGAAGTCCTTAAAATCAAGGAGAAGTTCCACAATGTAACATCTGCAGGGTTCACCAGCTCCAAGGTAAATGGTCACTTGCCCCTCTAAGGGAGGATGAATTCTGTCTCCATGTTTCCAATTGGCCTTGAATAACACACAGAAAGCCTAGGACTGAAAATGATTTGTTGTTGGCTTAAGCAGCCGTGATGCTTATGGCTGATTATTTCTGCTCCTCATGCTACGCTAGGGTAATTGTTGAATAGTTTAAAGTTTTGTAGATAAACTTAATGGTATCAAGAAATTAATTGTGTGAATTTTCACGGTTATTTGTTTTGCTCAACTGTATTGAAAAACCAACATAAACCATAGATACTCAGATTAAATAGAACCATCTCATACTGAGAAATAGCTGCTAGGGATTTTTTCTTTCATGTTTTGCAGTTCTGCCTGTTCTGACTACCAGCATATCTTTAATTCCACATACCTTACCAAATTATGGAGTCCACATCAAATAGATTCAAGACTTACATAATTCCAAGTTTTACAGTAATTTTGCAAAAGAAGATGTTATGTAAACTTTTACAACCCCCCAAAATATCCTTAATTTTGGTCATATATACTTTCAGCATACTGTGCTTTTATGGGTATTAAGCCAGCCAAATAATCTCCATCTCACAAAGATCTCTTCAGTATCAACTATCATATTATTAACTATGACAATAAAAACATGTTTGTTTGGAGTATATTTTGAAGTGAACATGCCTCAGTATTGCACAGAAGACAGTGTGTTATACTTACAATTTAACTCTCATGTTGCATTAGAAAACCTGAATGTTTGGTTAGCTACAACATAATTTCAATCTTTTCAGCATGTTAACCGATTGTTCTTTGCAATTCTGACTTAATCTACACCTATAGGATCATACACTCTGTTATTAGGACTGGTTATTGATTCTCTTATTAAATTTCTGCCAATAAAAGTGTTTTTAAAGAATTGTATATATGAATGTATGTATTTTAACCATTGTTGATTTCTATTATTTTCAGTATTTAGTAAAACAGATGGAGGTGGCTTGCTTGCTAAATGTTTTAGTTAATCATTTTCTGTAATTAAATGATCTCCGATGATTCAAGAAATGAAGACATGTAATAAACTTAAGGAAATTGAACAGTCAATAACTGGAATAGATGACAGTAGTTAACTACTGCATGGGGAGTTAAAAATTCCCATGCACTATCTAACAGTATGCCTCTCCAGCCTCTGCCTCTTCTAATACAGTGAGCATCTACAATGTGTTGAGGATGAATAGGTCCATAAAAGCAACTGTATTTTGGGCCTCTCTAGTCCATGGTAGGTTAAAGTGGATTTAGGGTGCAACTATAACTGTAGAGTTTCTTTTCTGATGCTATCAGATATAAACATAGGTCATGAGGGGCTTTGCTAGGAACAGTCCCATCCTAAATTACTGTCACCATCCACAACTTTCCCCCAGAAAAGAGGAGGGTTACTAAAGCTCTGTCCTGCAGGATTTCCTGTAGACCATGTATAGTATGGAAGGAATTGGAAGAAGGTGAAAGAATAACATCAGTGGAACACAAGGCAAGCAGTCCAGGTCTCCCAGGCATTTCCACAAAATGCCATCAGCCAAACAAATGTAAATGGTTAGAAGGAATGTGCTTTAGTCAAGGAGCTATTTAGGAATAAAGTGTCATACAATTTCTTATACATGCTAGTCCAGACTTCAGCCTGGGACCAATCCCATTGTTTCATTATTTCTACTTTGGAAAATAACAATACAAATTTCAATAGGCACTTGTGTTCACATGTTCTTTATGCTAATGACTCCTCAGTGTTTTGTGCAGTTGCTTGACATTAAAACAAATTATTTAATTCCTAATACAATGTATTTGCAGTAGGGACTAATACTAAGCTTTCCAGAGACTATCCTAACTTTGCAGTATTAAGCAAGGCTTATGAAAGCCATCTCATTTTAATTTCTCTAAATTTTAAAATTCTAATATTGTCTAGAAAATATTGGCTTTACCAGTTCTTTCATTCCTTTCTGCTTTGATAATATCTACTTATTAAAGAAGATAAAAAGAAACCAGATGAAATTATAATTGTTAACAATGTCAAAAATTGTCATTTATGTGAGTAATATTTACTATACAAAGCTGAAAGAAATGTGAATGAACTAAAGAAATGCATTCCTGGTAAGATCAGGGATATGAACTTCACTGCTATCTTTTCCATAGCTAAATTCTGCTGATTAAGTAATCCTTTGTATAAGCAAATCATTCATTTAATGATTACACATGTCTAAAAGACACTGCTACACTGCCTCAGGATTTTGAGAGTTCCTGAATAATACAGAAACCTTCCCAGAGCTCAGAAGATCCCCTATACCTTCCTGACTATCACTCAGTTCTGCCAGCTTACATGCTCACAGGAGGCACAACATGAACCCAATAGCCAGTTGTAAAATTGCCAGAGGAATATCTTCCACTGGAAAGTGCCAATTCATTAAATAATATTCATTCTTAAGATCCAGACAGCATGTATCAAGACCTCCCAAAATAATAATATAGATGGTTTGTTTTGTGGGACAATTTCTTGTGGAAAAACATGTCTTAAAACACTGAAATTTCTTACAATTCCACATTTCAAATACTCTTAATAGGTAGAAGAATAACCAAGAGTCATAACTGCACCCCAATATTCTCTTTTCCCCTTTATCCATCAAAGTATATTCAGAGAATACATTCTATGTATACACTGCTTCTGAAGAAAGGCCATTATTCTGTGGCGAGCTAAAGCATGGGTGTTTAATCTGGCCTTATAAACAATAAGTTCCTTTCAATAGTTATAAATTTTTGTTACAAATATATTTCTGTCAAAATTTTATACCATTTTTCTTTAGCAGTGCAGTGTAACTGCTAACACAAATGTACAGGCGATGGCCTCTTTAGCTTCTATGGTTAGACCTGAAAGGATCTGGGAGTAATTTGGGTTCATTTTGGATATCCTGTTAAGGGATTAGAAATGTATAAACTCCCCAGTTGCCTTGCTGCTTTTGTGCTCTTCGTAAAAGGTTTCAAAACTAGAAGAATAGTATATTTGTTATTTCTGGCTCCGTTAAACACAATAGCAATTAACATTAGCTATTTAACTCTTATAAAGCATGCAAACCACAATATGCTTACGATGTACAGCACTTTAAACATATGCTTACAGTTATACAATGCCACCTAATCACCTGCATGAGAGCACTGGCACAGAATGCCAAGATTATACAGCCATGCTTCCTAATGGCCCCTAAGTTGTTTACAGTCGTCTACTCCTCTAGCAAATATTGTGATTTGAAAACTCTTCAAGTATTACATGGTGTAAAGAATCATTTTCAAGAAAAGGAGATGGATTCTGGGTGAACAACCTGCGTCTAGAACAGGTTGTAAATACAAAATAAAGTTATTTTACAAAGGATACAAAAAGTAACCAAAAACGAGTGCCCAATGGGCACATTCACTTTGCAATTTTATTTCTATATGAAAAGCTGCAATTAATTACAAACCAGTTTTTATGCAGTTTTTGCTTTCTTTAAATGTGGAGTGAATTCTCCCCATAAACTAATGAACTGAAGTGAAGCCAAATAGAGACCAGCTGGCTGAATTGCTAAGTAATTTTATCCACATGATTGACTTTATGATCCTTTCACTACAGTAACTAGTCTTTATTCTCACAATCAGCATCAACCATAATTCCAAGAGGGAAAGATGATTAAAAATCTAGAGAATAGAGAGGAGAGGCTTGTTTGATGTGGTACGGTGCATTCTTGCACACACTTCTGTATAATAGGTGCTGAATTACAGGTCTTTATAGCCTCCAAAGTAGCACAGTGAATAGCTGCCTCAAAGACATAATAAGCAACCAATGCCTAAATAATCATTACAGATACTCCATTAACAGCATCTAACTGTGTGGCTTTTAACCATACAAATTGTTTTTTGACAGCTTGTAACCTTTCCAAACAGTTTCCTTTGGGCATTACACCACATTCAGATCTAATTTTAACTTTTGCTTTGTCTATAATTTATTACTTTCTTTGGAGACACATAATGTATTTCAGTGGAATGGATAAATTCAAATAAAAGATAAAGAAAAAATCAATTGCTGTTTTAATCTATGAAATCCTGGCTCTCTGGGAGATAACTAAAATCTGATGAAACATAACAGGGGAAAAAAGGCTAAATGGTCTAGAATTCCTGAGGGTATCTGTTTTACAACAAGCAATATTTTTTTCCTCAAATTATTTAAAATAGGGCATAACCAACTGAAAAAAGAATAAAAGTAAAAACATATATAAATAAAATATAAATCCTTTAAGGCTGTTCCTAAGAGCCACAGACTTTACATAACATAATAAATAACATGTTATAAAGGAGTTTAATGATGTATTGCAATGGGATAAAGAGCTAAGAAAGATGCACAGTAGTATCTTTTTGCCAAAGAGAGCACATAATTACAAATCAGTAAAGATACATGACTTATGAAGAGCTAGAGGGCAAGCAAGTTTTTCAGAAACTGGTGGAAGTGTGTGAAATTAATGTGGGGGGTGATGTAACAGTATTAGGTGATCCGTATTGGCTGTCACGGCCATTATCTCACTTCTGGGGAAACCATTTCCAGGAATAACGTCCAGTAAATCAACATGTAGTAGTAATCAGCATAGAAATACCGTAATTCTGGCAGTCAAAATTTCTCATGTCTTTCAAGACATTGAACTATTTTTCAGCAGATTCAAGTACTTTTCCCAAAATTTTCAAGTCTATGTAACAGGTAAACATGTGTGTCCAATAGACAGAAAAGTGATTTGAAACAACGTAAGCGTTCACTGCTCACAAAGGTTCCTGTTCTTCACAGATGTTGTTCAGTGGCTAGTCACATCAAAATTAACCATCATCATTGAAAGAAGTACAAATCAGATGGGCACAAAAATCTTCTGCTTAGAATCAGCTGAACAAGTTCTTTCCCATCTCCTGAATCTTAAAAAGGGTCACTAAATTTAGTACAGTTTTCATAAATGACAGGGAAGGCAGAGTAAATCTTTAAATAAAATGTGGAAATATCCCTCTCAGTATGAATCTAATTCATCATGCTAAAGTCAGTGAAGGTACATCAGCATAAAATTAGAATAAGGCAGCTATGAATCAAGCAGATTCATGTCTAACTTGCATCTTACAACTGAGTTATACCACAGCTTGTATATCTGAGTAGCTGAAGAAATAATGGCATATTTCTTGGTTACATATAAGGCAATCAATAAGCAGATTTTCAGAATAACTGTTGATAGGGAAAAGAGGTGCCAATAAAAGAAATTATTAGAAAGGGCTAATGAAAGTGTGAGATATAAAGACCTAGAAAAATTACAAGTATGAGAAAATCTCAGGTATTCTGTTATTTTCTCAGCAGCATTCAGTGTTTTACTAATGCTACTGTCCTTTTTGTTGGGGTTTTTTTTGTGTTATGGGGTTTTTTTTGTTGTTATCAAGAGCATTACTTGCAAATTAAGGTATTGAAAGTAGAAAAATTATAGTCAGACTATTCTGACACTTTCTTAAAGACTCCAACCTTTATTTTTGTTTAATTAATAGATATTTAATATCTCAACATGCCCAGTACACAGCTACTGCAAGTATCACAGGCCAACCAGTAAAGTTCTCTGTAACTTGATCAGTCAGTGTCAACCTGATGAAAACAGTAAAAACATCCCTGTCTTAGGCATCTTAAACATGGGGGGGCAGGGGAGAGAAATCAGTAAAGTCTGACCTATTTCATTACATAAGACAGTTCTAATGACTGTGGACCAGTTCTAATTGACTTGTGCACCAATTTGGAGTACTATACTATATACCATTCATCATTATCACCAACAGTAGTTAAGGATATTGCACAGTTCTCAGTGTAACACAATATTCTCTCTCAAATAATTCTTCTTCTAGTCCTTTCCCAATCTTTCAACCTTGGCATGGAAGCACACCTAACTGTGCAAGTATTTATTCCAAGGTATACTGCAGTGATATAACCTGGCTGAGATGTGACAAAGTTGAAGAAAGGCCAAGTCAACCAATATTCTAGCTGAGCAGAATTAATAGAAAGCAGTCTTCTGAGATGCTACAATATAAATGCATTGCATTTGGTTACATCAAGCAATCACAGAGTGAAATGACCAACTGAGGATATGAATTTAAAAAAAAGGGGGGGGAACTAGGAAATTCTAAGAGTGCTCTTAATTTACTACTTCTATCTTCATCTGGTTCAGATACAATTAGCTGTTTTTCTTCAGTAAAGAAGGGCCAATCTGTTGGTAGTTATGCAGTCAGATGTTATGAGGACAGTCAAACTATGTTATCCATATATTCTGGCAACAATAATTTAAAAAAACTTGTTTTTCCCAATTATGCTGTAAGTGCATCCCTTCAAATTGTACCAAATTACTTAAGCCCATTATTTTCTATTCCTACTGCCTCCTTTAGGAGTTGAGGCCACATATAGTGGCCAAGCACAGTTAAATACAAATGTATGTAGAGATACACATATGTAAATAAGGCTATATAAAGGTGTAAGAGGCTGGGACAGGATGATAGGATAACAGGAAAATTCCAATTGGAAGGGGTATCAGTCCAACCTCGTGCTCAAAGCAAGGACCAGCCATGAGATCAAACCACATTACTCAGGGCTTTATCCAGTCAGGTCTTGAAAATTTTCAAGGACAGAGACAACATAACCACCCTGTGCAACGTACTACACTGCTTGACTGTCTTTGTGGTGAGAAAGTTTCTCTTTATATCCAGTCTGAACCTTTCTTGTTTCAACTTATGCCTGTTGTCTCTCATTCTTCCACCACATACCACTGAAGAGCCTGGTTCATTGTCTTGATAACCTTCCCACAGGTACTGTCAGGCTGCTGTTAGGTCCCCCAAAGCCACCTCTTCTCCCAGCCGAAGAAGTCCAGTTCCCCGAGCCTCTCCTCACAGGAGAGGTGGTCCAGCCCCCAGCCATCTAGGTGGCTCTCTGCTGAATTTGCTCCAGTTTACCAATGTCTTTCCTGTACTGGGGAATGGGGGGTGTCCACAACTGAACACAGGATCTAGATATGGTCCAACAAGCACTCCGAGTAGGGATGTAGAATCACCTCCCTCAGTCTCCTGGTGCTGTTCTTTTGAATACAGGCTTGGGTGCTGTTGGCTTTCCTGGCTCCCAGAGCATGCTATTATTTCACGTGCAACTCACTGCTCACCCCCTGCCAGGGACCCCAGGTCCTCTTCCATACAGCTGCTCCCTAGTCAGTCCGACCCTGCATCGCTGCAAGTCTTTGCATTTGTCCTTGTTGCTGTCAGCCCATTTCTTCAGTCTGCTTAGATCCTTCTTGATGGAAGGCTTGTCCTCGACTTTAATAACCAGTCCCCCAATTCAGGGCCATCTGCAAACTTGATGAGAGTGTGCTCCATGTCCCATAGGTCAATGATAAAGATATTAAAGAAGATGGGTGTGCTGGTTTTGGCTGGGATAGAGTTAATTTCCTTCACAGTAGCTAGTATGGGGCTATGGTTTGGATTTGTGCTAAAAACAGGGATGTTTTCGTTATTGCTGAGCAGTGCTTACACAGAGTCAAGGCATTTTCTGCTTCTCACACCACCCCACCAGCAAGGAGGCTGTAGGGGGTGCACAAGAAGCTGGGAGGGGACATGGCTGGGACAGCTGACCCCAACTGACCAAAGGGATATTCCATACCATATGGCGTCATGCTCAGTATATAAAGCTGGGCGAAGAAGAAGCAGGGGGGGATGTTTGGAGTGATGGCATTTAGTCTTCCCAAGTAACCGTTACGCATGATGGAGCCCTGCTTTCCTGGAGATGGCTGAACACCTGCCTGCAGATGGGAAGCAGTGAATGAATTCCTTGTTTTGCTTTGCTTGTGTGTGCAGCTTTTGCTTTCCCTATTAAACTGTCTTTATGTCAACCCACGAGTTTTCTCACTTCTACCCTTCGATTGTCTCCCCCATCCCACCGGGGGGGAGTGAGCCAGTGGCTGTGTGGTGCTTAGTTGCCGGCTGGGGTTAAACCATAACAATGGGTCCCAGTGTAGACCCCTGAAGTACTCCCCTTGTCACAGGCACCCAGGAAGACTACAACCAAGAAACCACCAGTCCCATATCCAATCATCCAACCAGTATTTCAACCATTTAGTTGTTCACTCATCTAGATCCTAATGTGGCTACAAGAATATTGTAGGAGACAGCACCAAAAGCCTTGCTAAATTCAAGGTTAATGACATTCACATTTCTCCTCTCATCCAGAAATCCAGTCATTTGATCATAAAGGCAGTCAGATTCATCAGACATGATTTACCCTTTGTAAAGGCATGCTGTTAGTTACCTTCTCCTTCATGTGTCCAGAAGCATTCTCCAGGAGACTCCATGGTTTTCCTGTGGATCAGTGTGAGGCTGACTGGTCTGTAGTTCCTCAAACTGGCCTTTTGGTCTTCTTTGAAGACGGGTGCAATGTTTGCCTTCTTCCAGTTGTCAGGGACCTCCCTAGATTTCCACAACTTTTCAAAGACGATAGAGAGTTGTCTTGCAAGGACATCAGACAGTTCTCTCAGCACCCTTAGATGCAGCCTCTCAGGTCCCACAGACTTGTAAGGATCATGTTCTTTTAAGTAATTCCTAAGCTGATCATCATACATCATTGGCATTTCATCTCCTCCTCAATCCCTTTTACTAAACATAGATGCCTGGGAGACCTTGGTCATGAAGACTGAAGCAAAGAAGACACTGAATAACTCAGACTTTCCTGTGTTTGTTGTCACTGGATAACTTGCCCCATTCACTAACAGGCTCACATTTTCCTTGTACAGCCTTTTACTACTAAAGCAGCAGTGCATGTTGGTCCTTATCTGTTGACAGCAATCATCAGGGCCTCAGCAGTGCAAAAATATCCCTTCTTCCTTCAAATATATAGTGGTTTGACAAATACTAAAAAAAAAAAAAAAAAAAATCTTCCTTCTATTGAGTAGCTCTGGAAAAGTATTGCCCAATGTTAAACTTCTATTCTTAAGATAGTGTATTGTATGGAACTCAGGCAGGAGCTGGCACATTCCGGATTCAGCTCTGTACTTAAATCAAAATACTTTGATGGCAATGCTGGGTCTTAGAATCATTGAAATATGGCTTAAAGAGATCTGAAAACAGCTAGAACACTGCTTGACCAGAGTCCAGTTATCTCCAAACCATTAACTTTTTAATTTATTTTTAAAAATTTTACTGAGGAGGGTGCCTCCCCAATCTATTCCAACGGTTAGCCATCCTTACTATACAGAAGGTTTTCTTATGTTTACTTAAATACCATTTTAGCAACTAAGCCACAGCATGCAAAAAAGAGAAGAAAAATAATAGGGCCTTCCATTTTATCTGTATAACTCCATTTTTTCACCCCAGGTAAAACTTAACTTTGGTTAAGACAAACTAGACTGCAAGATGATCACAGCTGCAGAATAATGAACAATTTCTGCTTTGATAAAACCAGCCACTTCCCGAATATTACAAAGAGAAGTTACTGTTACAAATGCAGAACAACTGCTGTGCTCATTTTAGCTCTGATCAAAACTCAGTCTGAATGCCAATACAGTGATGAATGGCATGATTTCTCCATTGCTTCTGTGTTATATATGATTTTCTGTTGGCACACTATGTACTAATTAAAATGGCTGTAATATACCCAGAAACTAAATTATGTTAAAAATTAATTAAGAGACCAACTTCATACATTTTATCATATATTTGTGTACATGTACATACAAATATTGCAGCCTGGCTTCTCAAATGATGGAAAACACCAGCCTTCCACTGAAGTCTGAAAGCCTACATCAGTAAAATGTCTGGCCTCATTTTACTTAAATGCACAATATTTACATATTTGTATGTATTTATTTTCTAATCACCACAATTTCAAGAGGTTTACTGACAGCAGAAAGACAGCTACCTATGTCAACACATTCAGACTTTAGTTCTTAAGAGTCAAATACCTACATCTACAATATGGATCTAAATAATGTTTCAAAATTGCAGATTTCAGGAAGAATAGCAACTGCTTGGCAACTGAAAATCAGGACCTATGACTATTATATACCAGCATTATATTATTAAAAAACATATATTGCAGGGCCCTCCTAGAACAAGATCTGTGTAATTTATTTCTGTCAACTTTTTTTCTGATTTGATATCCTTTCCAACAGATTGTGATGTGCTTAAGTTGAAATGATTTAAAAAACAGACCCAAATTCATTTCACTACTCCTCTTCTGGCAGTTTTCTGCTAGTTTTCCAGACAAAAGAAAAAGAATTAAACATAGGACAAAAATAGTCACATAAAGATTACCTTGACTTTTCTCTACAAATAGTTTTTATTAAAAAAAAAAAAAATTAGATGACTGTTAGGTCACCTAGAGGATAGTAAATTAAACAGTGAATAAACAAAGTCTTTCACAATAAAGAAAATGATGGAACACAGATTTTCTCAGCATAACAAGGTACAGGATCTGGCTTCAGTACTTCACCACAATAGTCTAAATTAAGACCAGCAGAGAACAAGTTAGAATCATACATGGTTAGGAAAAAAGGTTTTGTTTATAAACCATAAAAAGAGATATGCTATCAGTTGGAAAGTTACAGTATTCTGAGATCAGTTTGAACAAAGTTTCCCTCACAAAGCTTTTCCTTTCTCTGTATGTCAGCAACATATCTGTCTTTTAAAATCAGTTTATTGTCACTTTAACCTACAGGATTTTTTCCTACACACACACAGAGTAAGTAGAACAAAATACTAGGGGCTATACAACCAAAATAGTATGAGAACAAGTGTTACTGCAGTTGTATACTAGTCCAGAAGATGTGCAATCCAAATCTTGATTGCATTTTCAGTTAAGCTTCAGCTTCTTTGAAAATAGATCAAAACAAATATACTTAGGAGGTTAAAACAAACAAACAAAAAAACCCCACCACAGCAAAAATCAACCAAACAAAAATGGAACATTTTTAGTAATCAGGGCTTGTTCCAACTCCCATTGAAGGCTATCAGAGTATGGCCACACACTTCAGCTTTTCTCTCAGCACTTGTACAGAATTACAATTACTAAGTAGAGATTGTTAATTAATTATAATACTCTACTTCCTACAGACATCCTACATTCTGAATTTGGCTAGTAAAATTGGTTCTCCCCTGCATCATTCAATTCCTAACTTCTCTGAGCCAAAAGCATTGGCTCTTTCTTACTATTTCTAAATTATAACAAATAAAATATCAATCCTGCAGTTTATTTGGGCCTAACTGGCCTCAAGTCACTATTGATGAGAATAAAAAAAGAGAGAAGAGCAGAAAAAACTGCAGCAAGCAGGTAGATTTAATAGTCTACCGGCAGTAGGTGGGTTTCAGCATATTTATCTTCATTTGACTTAAACTGATTTCTAAAAGCAGTTCTAAGCAGAATGGTCAACTTAAGACAGCCCAATTCCACTGTGCATTTTATCATTTTCCAAAATAATAAGAGAGAGTGTTTGCAAAACAGGGAGAAGAATACTGAGAATTATAACCCACAATTAAACAGCACCATAGAGAGACATCTTCCAGTTTTATGTCATTTGTCAGCAACCTGCTTTGCTATTATATAGAGGTAAATTCTCTGAGGACCCTAGGACCTTTGAGAATGCATTAAACCCCTCCATTTTTTTTTAACTCACAATTTTATAAAACTGCTTACAGACTTTCCTACCCTTTAAATATCCCCTATCAGTGGCACGATTTCAGACTTCCTACAATTGCTAACAAAAGCTTTGCACTTAGCAGTTAAAGTAATTTACACATTAACCAGCAACCATCAATAAATACCTGTAAAAATCACTGAGGCTGCTCAGATTAAGGAAGTTTATTTTGGATTTAATCTGAACACTCAAAGGACAGATACCGAATACAATGAATTAAAGTTACACTTAAAAAGGAACTCCACGTATTCTAAAGATATTGCACTAAACAAAAATAAGAGCAGCATTCACTCTAAGCGCATATTCAATTGTTTATAAGAGGAGTGACAGTGAAAAACTGATAAAATAGAAAAATAAAGGTAGGACCTATATAAGAATCATCCACAGTTAGAAAACAGGTGGTTTTGGTATACTAAAAAAGAACCTGGGAATTTGGTCCAAAACATTTATTGCAAAAGATAATTACATTTAGGGGAAAAAAAAACAACAAAACTGCCTCGCCAATCACTTATTGAGTTGTTTAACTCCCAAAATCAATTAAAATAATAGAATAATTTATGATAGCAAGTACATTACAAAATCCAAAGACACAGCAATTCTAGCTTATGTGTTTCCCAAATACTTCTAAACTTAAAGCTCTCAGACAAGCAAATGATGTTTAGGGCATGCTCCCAGTTATGTTAATCCCAGCAACCTAATCCTAGAATTGGGAACAAAATGGAAGTCAGCGGTCACATGCAAACTAAGTATGCTGCTAGAAGTATTGTGATGCGAGAGGGTGAACACTGAAACAGGCTTTCTAGAGAGGTGGTAGATGCCCCAAGTCTGTCAGTGTTTAAGAGGCATTTGGA
>WAAD01036134.1:0-11584 GCA_013389945.1 Fregata magnificens | reverse complement strand
CTAGGCTGATCAGCTATGGATGTACTGTTTCTACTTCTTTTCATCTTCCGTATGACCTTACAGACCGTGCTTCCCTGTCACCGGTTCTTGCTGAGACTTTACAAATCTGCAGTGGCTAAATAGTTTTTTATTAATAATTTTCTTGGTAATTTTATGATCAAATACCACTGTACTACACGTGAGAGCAGAGTTACACTTAAATGTACAGAACTGAAAAGAATTGTAAGCTGATTCTCTTTTGAATCTCCCTGGTGGATATTGTGACTTAGCGTCAGACAAAACGTGCATTATTTATGTCCCTTGAGTGACCATGTAAAAGATGGTTACAAAGTAATTTGATCTGCCTTAATTGAATATTAAACTTGTAAAATGTGTCCTTACCCAAACTTTTTGTCTTTAAGGTTCTGGTTTGGGAAATGTGAAAAGTTTGATCACTTGGTAGTTCTAGTTTCTTAATTTTCAACCAAGTTTTCAACTTTTGGGGTTTTCTGAGTGTTCAGCATCTTCAGATAGGAGAAAATTTTCTGGTATTAGCTGAAGGGCAAATTAAATTTCAGAAAGCAATCTCTTTATAATGTTGTTGTTCCAAAAAGATGATGTGGAAGAATGTTTCTGTATTGAGATGGGAGAGTATATCGTACAGGCAAGAGGTGGGCTATTTTCCCCGAGTTTAATTGCTTTGTGTATATCCAGTTTTGCTCCCATACCACATTATAATATAACTCAAGCAGGTATCAGTACTTGAACAAGACCTTGCTGAGAATATTTCTAAATTAGAGTATCAGGTGGTAGTTCTGGTGTTGCAGGTGCGTCAGCCTGAGGATGCAAGCAAAGTGAGTGATGCCCTAGTCTTTATTACAGCAGATGAAGTGATTGGGAGGGAAAACCAGGCAGGGTTTCTGGAATATACACTTATGTGCTGCAGCAGTAGTATTTTATGAAGTTACATCGCCCTGTTCGAGTTGTATATAGTTGGAAGTTGGTATCTCGGTGACATTGCACCAGTAGGTGAATTGGCAGAGTAGAGCATCTTAGTGACGTGTTTGTTTTCTTAAGAACTAGTTTAATCCTAAACTGTGCTCTTAACTAGAGTCAGTGATTCCAAGAGTAGCGTTATCAGCTGCTGTGGATCTGCAGCATCTTTCTTGTGGTCTTCAAGATTAAACTTTTGGAAAATGTGACAGTTGAAGCACTAACAGAGTAAACAACTGGGACAAGATGCTTTCCCATGAAAGGATGATATGCCAAAAAGCTGAGCTCCAGTGTGCATTGACCTGTAGTGTTAGTGTGGTTTCACAAAAATATTTGAAGTGAAAAGCTATGTAGGTTTTTCATGCTGCCTTCAAAATTACAGATTTTAACACAGCAACCTTCTTTGTGAGGAGATAACGGTCTTTGTTTTGATCATAACTGTACTGGAATATACACGTTTGAAGCGTTATGAAAAACGTTCCTTATAGGTCAGAAACCTTTCAACAGACCTAATACGCTCAGAGTATAATTCTTTAGGAGAGATGCTTGAATGGCAATTGTATTAATTTTTCTTCCTGTTTAGGTACTTTGATGGAATTAGGTATCTCACCCATTGTGACATCTGGTTTGATCATGCAACTGCTAGCTGGAGCAAAGATCATTGAAGTTGGTGATACTCCAAAAGACAGAGCCTTGTTCAATGGAGCTCAGAAATGTAAGCACTGTTCCAATTAAAATTAATAAGCACATTTTTTATCTTGGGAAGACAGCCTGCCTAAGTGATACTAGATGTGAGATTTCTTTGGTAGGTGATTTCAGCAGATTTTTTTAAAGGATTTGCTTTCTCTCTTGTTTTAGTATTTGGGATGATTATTACCATTGGGCAAGCCATTGTGTATGTTATGACTGGAATGTATGGAGATCCTGCTGAAATGGGTGCTGGAATTTGTCTTCTTATTATAATCCAGGTTTGTATGAGCTATTTTGCGTGTAACTTAGACTGGTTAGATGCAGCGTAGCTGAAAGGAAGAATCTTTCTACATCTGGCTGCCATTTATTTTTAATGCTGTAAAGCATCATCCTTTGTATCTGTCTGTCTATATGTGAGAAATTCTAAATATTCCATAAAGGAGGAGAAAGTTGGGATAGTTAATATAGAAAATGTTTTGGATAGGAGTGGCTGTTTGATTCAAAACACAGGAATTAGTACACTTTCAAAGCAGTAGCTGCTGTTCAGTACCATGGAGGACTTCTCACTAAACGGCACAGATGCAGCTTTGAGATACTATCCTGTAGAGCAAAGCAGTAAATGCACAAATGTAAACACCTTTTTGAAAAAAGTGCTTACTGAGTAATCTGTTTGCTAGCATCAGTGTTGAAAAGTCACAGAAATCATTGCCAGGTGAGATGCGCAGGCATTTGTACGTGAGAGGGCAGAAATACTGCATGAATGATATTTAGATGAAAAATTTAATGATAACTCTCCAACACGATGAAAAGACTGAAGCAGGGAATTAATATATAATTCTTGATTTATTTTTGTTTCTGCTCAGTTTTGTTTCTTTTCCCACAGCTCTTTGTTGCTGGTTTGATTGTGTTGCTGCTAGATGAGTTGCTGCAGAAAGGTTATGGCTTGGGGTCTGGTATATCCCTGTTTATTGCTACCAATATCTGTGAAACCATTGTCTGGAAGGCTTTTAGTCCCACTACCATCAACACTGGCAGAGGTGCGTGTGTGATTACAACTAGTTACAGCGTGTTTCAGTGGATGTATGCTATACATAAACTACCAAATGTTTATCGGATGGCTATTAAAAAAAAGTCTTAATGTGCGATGATTAACTTCTAAAGTCAGTTTTCTAACAGTGAAGATTAAAATGTTGTCTGACTTATGTGAAGATTAATAACCTACAAGTTTGCCTTTGCTGATTTGAATTGCAGTAGTTAAAATGGGACTTGAAGCCCCTTGACTGAAGATTTTTGGATTTCCAAACCGAAATAGTCTTGTTTTAGCATCATTTAGTCGATAGAAATAGAGAAGATAAGAAATTCTGTATGTTTAGAGGAGTTGTTTATGATCCAGCTGTTGTTAGTGGCTATAGGATACTTTTATAGTTGGTGCCTCCAAATTATGTTAAGCTGGTTTGATTCTTCAGAGACTAGCATCTCTTCATTCCTTAGCCGGTCTTTGACATTTGGTTGTCCTGAGACCCTAGAAATACCAAGTTAAGATACAGCCTGTTTGCATCAAGAAGTTAACTAGTTTAATGCATGCGTTTGAAATCCTGAGCAATGTTCTTAGTTTGCTTTCATTTTCACCTGTTTTTGTGTAGTTCCATCTAATGCATTTTATTACTGCTTTTCTAAAGCTATTTTTCTCCTCGTTTATTGTTTCTTCCTTCCAATCATCCTCCTGCCGCCAAAAAAGAAAGAAGAGTATTCTTTCATGTGTCTGACTTATTTTTTGGGGTTTTTTTAACTGGGAATAGTGTTTTGGTAGATTGTTCTACATTCTGCAAGCTAAAGCAGAATCCTGTCATGTATTTGTTGTAACAGGATTTATGTCCTATCGTATCTGATTTTATATGGGTCATTCTTAAAATTTCCAAAAGAAAGATACTATTTTTTTGATGTTCTTAATTTACAGATTAAAATTTCTTTTACTTTTTTGCTTTGTGCAGGAACAGAGTTTGAGGGTGCTGTGATTGCATTATTTCATCTTCTGGCTACACGAACCGACAAAGTCCGAGCCTTGCGGGAGGCTTTTTACCGACAGAATTTGCCCAATCTGATGAATCTGATTGCTACAGTGTTTGTATTTGCTGTAGTCATATATTTTCAGGTAAAATGAGAAATTCCTCATAGTAGCTCTGCAATTGTGTAGGTAGAAGTGCATGGACCCTAGACACTGCAGTCATTGGGAAAAAATGTGAAAGTTAAACTAGGGTAACTGAAGTGTCTTAGCTTTGAGTAAGGAACTCTTTTTATTTCAATATTGTTATTTCAGTAACACACCTCTGCGACAGTACAGCTGTTAAATTTTATAGCCAGATGTACTTGTACTCAGACAGTGATGTAATCTCACATTCCATTAAATGCCATACACACTATGAGAGTATTTTTACTGAAAGTGGGTTCTGGAACCGCAGTGGTTATATCACACAAATAATATACTTGGTATTCATAGTTGACTTAAAAGAATATCTTTGCACAGAGCTAAAGAACCTTCCTTCTTTGGGGTGTGCATTATACCGATTTGTTCTAGAAAACAACCGTGTAGTTAATGCATGACTTACTGTTTTTTCCCTAATTTTCTTGAAATACTTGGCTAGTATTTCTTTTTAAACTTAAGTATTTACTAAAATGGACACTAAAGGAGAACCACATACTGGGGGTTTTTTTTCTTTTTTTTTGTGTGTGCGTGGCTAAAATGTGTTTTAGTTTTTGGGGTTGTTTTTTTTTTAAGCTGTTGAGTCAGAGTGCTGGCAAAAAAATGAATTATCTGGTTTTCAAATCCTTGTGGCTTTTCTTGGGTCTACTCAGATAGGAGCCTGCCCCAGGAAACAGAAGGCTGCGCTTACGACACAAAAGTCTGCTGTTAATTGGCTAGTTCAGTTAAAAGCCATTAAAGGCTTTTATGAAACGCTATTCTATAAAGTGTATTTTAGAGGAATATCATTTAGCAGATGAGAGATAATGTTTATGTAAAAAGATGTAATACAACCAAGCAGTAACACTTACAAATCCTTAAAATTTGTAACCCAGACTGTAGCAGAAAGCCTTTGGGTTTTACCCTCTCAGACCTTGTACTCCTTGTTTATCTAGCAAGAACTGTATGGTCAGGAAGAGCTTTTAGGCACACTAGGAATACCTTCTGTCTTGGAAATAAACTTGGTGCATTTGTGTTCTTTCCCGTAGGGATTTCGTGTTGATTTACCTATCAAGTCTGCACGATATCGTGGACAGTACAGTAGCTATCCTATCAAGCTCTTTTATACCTCCAACATTCCCATCATTCTGCAGTCTGCCTTAGTTTCAAACCTCTATGTTATTTCCCAGATGTTGTCTGTTCGTTTTAGTGGCAACTTCTTGGTGAACTTATTAGGACAGTGGGCAGTAAGTACTTTACCACTTTTTTAACTGCATAAAATTATATGTATATATTACTTCATTATGAAACTTTGGTATTTAGCCAGCAGAAGACTGGAAGACTTACTTTTTAACATTAGTATATAAAAGCTGTTTTAAATATTGAAGAAGAATTCCTCTTAGTACAGGATAGGAATGTGGGAGATCTGTGAGAAAGAACTAATTGCCTTTTTCTTCCCCTCTCATAGGATGTCAGTGGCGGTGGCCCTGCTCGCTCTTATCCTGTTGGTGGCCTGTGCTACTACTTGTCGCCTCCAGAATCCATGGGTGCAATATTTGAGGATCCTGTCCATGTAATAGTTTATATAATATTTATGTTGGGATCCTGTGCGTTCTTCTCAAAGACTTGGATTGAGGTGTCTGGGTCATCAGCAAAAGATGTAGGTGTTCTGATAAACATGCCCAAATGTTTTCAAACACTGCCTCTAATTTAGAACTGACTAGCTACGAACTGATCAGTTATTACTCTGACTAAATATCAGGTGACTATGAAACACCACGGCAGTTTCATAAAATTACATTTTTTGCAGGTTGCCAAGCAACTCAAAGAGCAGCAAATGGTGATGAGAGGCCACAGGGATACTTCAATGGTTCATGAGCTTAACAGGTGAGGAAAGGGTGACTTCCAATGGTGCTGCTGTACTGGGTGGTTAAGAGAGCTGGGGAGGTGTCAACCAGAGCAGATGTTCTTGGAAAAATCTGAGACCTGTTTCCACTGCAAATGCCAAGGTTCTTCCCATTCAGCTGTCGCCTTTCATAGTAATGCAGAAGATGTTTATAGCAGTAGGTAAGAGATTAACCTGTAGTGTCTTTTGTCTGGGTGGCATAATGAGGGAATTTGGGTTGAATCTCTTCCATATTTGTAAAAGGAAGATGCCTTGATTTTTACAGGTGTTTAATTTGCCATTACTGAACTAAGATGACACTACAAAAGCGGTATTTTATGCAGTATTGCAAAGCCTGCAGATCTATATTGAAAGGTAGATTTATCCCTACATATTTAAGTCAAAGCAGTTATTCTTGGTCCTCTGGAGGTTACATAGCATGCATCTATATAAAAATGTTATACTTTTAATTGAAAAGCTTTGCCAGTGCTCAATTATTCACACAACTTTCCTATCAGTGAATATTTATTTTAGTTTCTACTTTGTGGAAACATGGAAGATAGTAAGAGCTAATGGCAGAGTTGCATTTGCAACGCTAGATTTGTTGCTCAGTATTCGAGTTGCTAGTTTTAGTAGTAGACGTATTGTTAGAACCTGGGATGAAAATTCATGATTTTGAATACTTTTTTTTTTTTTTTCCCCTTGGTGCAGGTATATCCCTACAGCAGCTGCATTCGGTGGTTTGTGCATCGGTGCCCTTTCAGTATTGGCTGACTTTCTAGGAGCCATTGGGTCTGGCACTGGCATTCTGCTTGCAGTCACTATTATTTATCAATATTTTGAAATATTTGTAAAAGAACAGGCTGAAGTTGGAGGAGTAGGTGCATTATTTTTCTAGATGTCCAAATATTTCATGGTTTGTGTGAAAGGGAAAGTATTTTGACAACATGCCTCATTTAGTCCAATAATGCTATTTTCTTTTTACTTGTTTTAAAGTGCTACATGTCCCATTACTGGAATGGGCATTGAGCAATGCCTGTGTGCAGCATTAGTACCAGCTGCCTTAAGAATAAAGTTTACATTATCTTGTTTGAGTATTATCTAGTGTTGCCTGTAATGCTGGAAACCAATTCATCTACCTTGCGGTTCAAACACTACAGTGAGATGGTAAAATGTATCAGTTTGATATCTGTAAACATTTTTGCACACAGCGTTAAAAATGTTAAATTTATTTCCCTGTCCTTAATAGGAAAAATAAAAAATAAAAATCTGAGTTCAGATTTCCACATGCCAGTATTCTTGACAAAATTTATTTGTAGCCTGTATTTTACATTAATTTTTTATACTTTTTTAACATGCATTTCCCCATCATTGAACTCGGCACTCCTTATTCCTTTGTGGTGTCTCCACCCAGGCACCTTTCTCTTAGCTCTAAGGGTGGACAAGCAAACATTTTATTGGAGACTGATACTCATCATCTCACCTGTGAACTGGTTCTGTGGTGGATTTGCTGCATTGCCGGGCCTTGGGCACTTCAGTTTCTTGCCCTGGGCCTCCTGTGAGACAGCAGGGTAGCTGCTGTCGTGCTAGCAAGTCAGCCCAGTGGTTTTGTTTAAACATGTACTTGTGAAAACTGTGCCACCAAAATTTCATGTCCACTTTGCTTTTGTGAGTCTAAAGAACAAGGCCTGGTTCCTGAAGCAGTGTTCGTAGAAGGGAAAGGGGGGGACGAGGAGTTCCTCCTGAAAATTTATTTATGTTGTCGCACTTTACAGGGGCAATGTAACAACTGTAAATGTTAGACAATAAACTTATTTAATTAAGCTCTCTCCTGTGTCAGATCTGTGCAAGACTTAATTCGTATGTAGTTTTTGGTCATTTCTAACATTCTTTGTTAGTGAGGTAGGTCTGGAAGGCTCCTGTTTTTTATCTTTATCCTTTCTCAAATATAATTCTGATCAGTTTTTAGCAGCCTTAATTAAAAAACAAATCTCACAATTCTTCCCTGTAAAATCATTCAGCTTTCTGCTCAGCTGTAATCAATGACTCTTTGCCTTTGATTTCACATTTTGATATCTTCTGTCTTCTCTCATGCTTAACTTGAAAGTAACTTTGTGCTGTTTGTGAAGGTAAGAAAATCCCAAGTAAGTTTTCTGCTTCGTTTCTAAGCTAGGAAAGTCTTCCTTATTATCCATGCTCATGCAAATTTATTTGAGAGGCAAGACTTTGATATTAGCGTATGCTTATTACAACTCTTTGGTCCTAACCTTTAAGTAGTGGTGGTGGTTTACATAATTAGAACCAGTAGACTGTGCGCAGATACACTGAAGGTTGGTTTGTTTGGGAAAAGATTTACCCAGAAGCGATTAGACTGAACCCAAAGTGCAGCGGGTACACGGATGTGTCCTAGGGAGAGGGAGAACCGCAAAGCTGTGCTATCTCAGGGCATACAAGCAAGACCATACCTTAAACAGAATCCCCTGGCTGGGTCCTATGCTGTTCTGGTTTGCACCACTGGCTGTTTTGTTGTTACTGTCATCATTGTTGTCAGAGACTTTTCTTAGACCAAACCAACCAATTTTCTCTTTCCGGAGAAAGAAAGAGAAAGGGCTGGGCTTTAGTTAGGGCTGGAAGAAGGAAGCAATATCTTCAGGTCTAAATCAGAAAAGGAAGTTCCTGAAACTGCCGTTTCAAACACTGCAGCCAGAGCATGCACACCGTGTCCCTGTGCAACTGTTGCTGCTCATGGACAAGAGAACACCATGCTCCTCCTGCTGTCTTCTTCGTTTTGAACAGGCGGTGTATACCACACCAACTACAGTTACTGAAGCATCTTCCCTATACTGAAACATAAGTGCAATGATGAATTGAAACAAGCCATTCTGAAAATTAAACAGCATTTTTATTATGATTCTTCTGTCAAGGCTTGATAGACTGAGCAATTAGAAGAAATGCTTTTTGTCAGTTCCATAATTCCAGATAAAAATGCCAGAATCATTCCTACAAATAATTGGTTTTGCTCTACAAGTAAAGCAAAGGACCGTTATTACAAGAAGAGTTATACTTCTAAGCCATCTGAATTGGGCAGTTTCCAACTAAATTTCTCATCGTCTAGTTTTAGAACTTCATAAAAGGAACTTGGAGCGGTTTTTCTGCTGCACGCTTCAGGGCCAATGCGTAAGTATAAACCCTGGCATCCACTGCAATATGTTCTTCTGCTACTAGTTCTGAAAATAAAAATAAAAAAAGAAAAGAGAGAGATGCTGTTAAAACTTCTCTACAGAAATGTCAGTCAGTCCTTTACTGAAATGCAGATGTATAGCATTCCAGACATGAATTCTTAATGCTAACACCTGATGTTATCACTAACTCTGTTACCTGGCCAAGTCTCTCACAGCTTTTTGTTTAAGGTACAGCATTCTTGGATGAGAAATGCCACAAGGAGCTATGAGAAGAGAAGCTAAGCGTTTCCTGAAGCTCACATTAGTGCATTGAATGTGTCAGAAAGCTCTTACCATCAATTCTTTGCAGTAGGTCGTTCTTTGGAAGTGAAATAACTTCCACAAATTCTAGGAGAGAAGAAAAATATTGTAGGCACCTGTAATTTAGTGAACAGTAGCAGAAGTCTGCCTCAGCTTCCTGTTCCTTACAACTTGGAAGGGGAAACAAACTGGCTTAATGCTTATCACCATCCAAAAGCTGTGAGCCTTCATATATCACAAAAGGGCCGATTAAACGGGGGAAGGCAGTGACAGGGGTCATTAAAAAACAGGTCTGGCAGAAAGAAACTGGGAAAGAGCTGGGAAAAACACAGTGCAGAAGATAATAATCCTTTTAAAAGGAGACCTCCTCCCTCCTGAGAATGGAAAATATACTGTTCAAGTAGACTTTGGTTTGGCTTATACTGGTACAGTAGTGGATTGTAGATGCATTTGAAGACCAGAACAGCACAAAGACAAAGGTTTGTTCTTGATGAATTTGTGTTGACTTACACCTCCCCTGCCCATCTGAGTTAGTTGTCTTTGGGGCTTGATCTACAGCTGTTGTGGATTCGGTAATTTGTATTTCCTGAGATACTGGTGCCATAGGTGCGATACTTGATGACTGATGTGATAATGCCCCACAGGAATTTTCATGTCTAGGCCAAAGCCAATCTCATGCATGTTTGATTAGGGTGAGGAGATTAACCAAGCCCAAATAAAAAACAGTTTTAACTGACATTTTCTAAGCAAAACTTGCCATACGAAGATCACACTTGACCTTACTGTCACTGTGAGCACAGCTACATAACGTACCTCCATCATCTGCAATTAAAAAAAAAAGTGGCACGTTATGAATTTTGAAATAAATACACTTGAGTTTACAACTAAAAAGCATTTCGACAGCTGACTGATGGTGAGTGACACTGTAGTTACTTCCAGGGTCAAGCCACAACTAAGAGGAGTATCTAGGTTCACAAGTGCTTATGGCCCTCACTGAAGTTTGGCACCTAAATTTCTCATTCTGGGTGTGCCAACACCTGACACCTAACATCTAGGCCTCCCCAGTGAATTTAGCAAAGAAACACTGCTCTGCTTATCTAGGCTGCAGGATATGATTTGAAGGACATACAGCACCTAAATCAGCTGGGACAGAAGAGATGCAGTGGTAGGGGTAGTTCTTTTAAACCCACTGTTTTGTTGTCTTCTCAGAATTTTCAAATAAATGGTACAAAACTCACCAAGTTTTTGCTTAGGTCTTGTATTCTCAGCCTCATCTCCGTTAATGGTGACGCTCACAATGTGTGTCGTGCTGTTTGACAAACCTGGGTCCAAACAGAGAGCTGCCAACAAGCACATGTAGAAGTTAATTTTTCAAAAGCAGAAACCAGGCACCTTGACATTTTAACAAAAGCTTTCACAGAAATATACCTGATATAACAGGAGAACATATATTTGGCAGAAGTTCATGCTGGAAGAGTTGTGAAAAGTTTGTTTTCACATGTTCTTAAAAGTAATGTTTCTGTAACTCAGCTCTTTTACAGATTCCTCGTAAGACTTGCTTTCAGCACCTAGGTTTACTTTCCATTCCGCAGACTGAAGATTAAACTGTAAACTATAGTTCCCTTATAGACTTCCTCAGCCTATCAGAGTCTACTTTTGCCATCATCTGCCTCCATCTCTCAGTCCCCAGCATGCCGTTGTACTGGATGATCAAGAGCCAAGTCTCAACTGTAATGATGTTTACTTGAAATCATATGCAAGTTGCCTCACCTTTCTACCTACCTTCTCAAGTTTTATTTATGATCCTCGTATTGCCTTCATTTTGCTTTATGTAGGAAGCATTGGATTGGCAACAATGACGTTCCAAAGGATCTCTGGATATATTCCAATTATTCTCTCCTTCTTTCCAGCTGGAGAACCTGAGTACTGTCACCTCCCCACAGCTGACATGAGGGTGACCTCCACTCAGACCGCACCATGCAGCTATTTTTTCTACCTAAGTTCACGGATGTTGTTCACATTAAGTCCAGCGATTTAGACCTTTATACTAACATGCCAAATCACAGATTGAATAATTGGGTTTTGCGTAAAGGATCTTAATAGCAAAGTTTTCCCCTATAGACATCAAAGTGTTACTTTAGTCCTGTACGTTTAACAGGAGTTCAGCAGCTGACTCATAAAGGACCAAAGTCTCATTGATGCAGCCATGGGATACTACTCTCTGCTAATCTGCATAGACTTTTCTGCATAGATTTTTCCTTTGGTTTAGAGCATTTCAGACATTTAGAGTACCCATCACAGACAGAATTAGCTTTGGGAAAATAAGAAAAAAGCAAAGACCTGGAGTACATTCAACGACTTCCCCCTTGTACCCAG
>WAAD01036129.1:790-13702 GCA_013389945.1 Fregata magnificens | reverse complement strand
GTAGTAAAGAGTGGAGAAAATTTACTTGCAGTCCAGATCAATATATGCATCTGCTATTTAAATGTTCTTGATTTATAGCAGAAACTTTCATGAGACTAGTGTAAGAATCATCCCCTTAATAATCATCATTTCTCTCTTACTTTTTTTGGTTTTACCTCCAGCCTTCAAGTGAATTCATTACAAATGAAATATTATTTAAACAGCCTTATTATGTTTAACTAGAAGCTTTCATAGATACATAGGTTACCTTAAGGCCAGAAGGGACCATTACATCAATTAGTTTGACTTGAATAATGCAGACTGTAGAACCACATCAGTTTCTCTCGCAATGAGCTCTGTAAACTTTGTTTGACTGCAGCTCATCTCCTACAGACACATTTTGTCTTAATTTGATAATACAGAAATGGATAACCTCCAACTTTTCTTGGTAGTAGCATGTTCACAGGATGACTTTTCCTTGCAGTTAAATATATGTGCTATTCTTGCTGCGGCCAAGCTGCTAAAGTTAATTCCAACTTCTGTAAAGTTATTTCCACCTTCCATTTGATTTTCTTTTTAAGGATACTTAGAGCTTTGTTAAACAAATTCCTTTGGGGCTGCAATTTCCACAGTTGCTTGCAGCCTAATGTTTAGTTTGCTCATTGGAGAAAAACACAAACAAAATTGGCTAAGTGGGGTCTGACTTATGCCCCTGAAAAAAAAATTATTTTCTTTTTTTTCCCCCCCCCCCCCTTTATTTTTTAATAGTAAAAATGGCCAAAAGCTGCAGTCTAAAAATTTGGGGGGTTGTGTAGTTGCTTGAGATCAAAGGAGGAACATGTGTTTAAAGGAAGGCATTTGCACAGCTTTAAAGTCAAGTATTTACAATCAGAGTATCATATTTTTTAATTAAGTAAAAGTTAGAAACAGATACTGGCAGCCAGTCTGTCAGGATATGGCTCTCGTACCTCTGAGGACTTCAGTGTCACCAGTATTGATCATATGGAGTTAAGGATCCACTCTCACAATTAATTTGGTGGATCAGAAAAAGGCAGTGTTGTGCTTTTGTCTTTACTACTTCTGAGAAAATTTGGTAATTTCCTAATACTTTGACTTTCTAATGATTTTAAGAAACAGACTAAAATTAAATATGAGGTAGGAGACGTAATGAAGAATGGAAAATATTTTGGAAGATGTGCAAAGCATTTGAAAAATAAGGTTTATATGTATGTTTGAAACAAGCTGGTAGAAAACTTGGTATTTTTCCATTCATAAGCTGAATTCTGTGTGAAGATTTCATTTCATAATGAAGCTTTTTACCCTAATGAAGTGCTAGTTTCTGGAAAATAGTATAGCCTGAGATGAATTAGCAACCTTACCAAATCAGCACTGCAGTGACCACAGTGCTATAGGTGGTACAGGGACAGAGAAAGGCTTTGAGAGAACGCAGCTCCACTGGACTTTATAATTCCCATGAGCTTCAGAACCAGTCAACTCTGGAAACTAAACTACAGAAAGTTTTTTTAAAAATATGGTTCTTGTTTCACCAGCCCCTACAGCTAGTTATTATTCAGATGAATACAAAAATGTGGCAAGTTTATTAGCACTCTAAAACCTGTAATGGAATGATTTAAATTTAAGTCAACTCTTTCAGATGAGAAAAGTCTGTGCATCCTATCCCCCAAGGCCAGCTAAGGCAAGCACAGAACATTAATTAAAAAAAACCAAAAAAAATTGTCTCTTTTCAAAATGGTGCAACAGATTCATTTCACTTACAGTTCCATTGGCATATGTATGATAGATATGAAGGACTTCACTTCCGCTTTCTTGCTTGCTTTCTCTTTGTCTTTCTTTCTCTCTGTCTCTCTCTCACTGTATTTTCTTTCTCGAAGATACTATAATGCCAAAATTTGTTAATTAAATGTCAAATGTTATAATTTTGTTACAAAGGTGCAAGGAACTCTGTGTCATAATCAAAGAGAGGTTAGAGGAGCCTTTATGAAGGAGTGGTAAATCATGGGAAAAACTGTCTCAATTATTTAGCAAAGCTGAGAGTGGAGAAAAGACTCTGGGATCCAGGAGATTCTCATCCTGTCCGTGATGCTGACCTCATTTTCTCAAACTGAAACTGGATGCTCAAAGAAAGACAATGAAATTGTCTCTGTTATTCTAAGACTTACTCAAGGTACCTGGGCTGGAAATCACTGTGTCTCAGTATTCTTCAGTTTCCCATTTCTAATACAAGAAACCAATGCTGATTATCAAACTGGTAGTCTATCCATGCAACACGAGTCAGCAAAAGTTTAGGGCCTGAACTCTAAAAGTGTATCTTGTCTTGGTATGACAGCGAACTGCTGCATCACTGTAGTTAGCTTATTAGCTTGTTTATGAAAAAGGAAATAAAGCAGTATGTAAACGTGTCAAAATTAGTGTCGGTGTGAAACTTTCCCATATACAACAAGAGACAGTTAGCAGAAAGCCTATGTGTTATTTACACCCTTCTTCAGCTTTAATTTTACTTTGATTCTGGAAAGCTGCATTGCATTTTTGTTCCTCTGTCACAAGGCTATTGTGAAGATTAATTATTGAATGTTTCTAAATGGTTTAGCAATCAATGATAACTATCACTGTAGTTTATGATAACTGAATACCTATAAACATTTTTTAGTGGCAGAAAGTTTGAAAGGTCAATATCAGTCTAGGCTTGGTATAGAATTCAAATCTTCTGTAAAAAAAACCCAAAACCACAACCCAAAACCAAAAAATATTGAATCAAGTAAAGGGGATGGTAGTTGGAAACTCTGAATACAAATGTTTTCTTCCTTTAGGGGAAAATTCAGTTCATTCATTTTACATTTTAAACATTCCCTTGCAGTGATGTGAATTCAGAGCAACATCATTGTTCTTGCATACAATCTAAGAAATGAAATGGGCCAGGAGGGAAATACCAGACTACATTATTTTGCATTCTGTGGGAAATGCAAAAGGACATATGATAAAAAGGGCTTCAACAGTGTGATGATGGATACTGAACTGGGACCCAGAAAACAGATGAGGTTGGAAAAATTGTTTCAATTTTACTAACATGAAAGCTTTAAATAAATTATCCTGAATTGTTTATAATTAAAATCTTCAATTATAATCTTTAATCATGATCTTTCTTTTATTTTGCTGTTCCTTTTCTTTCTCTCTTTTCATTGATTAGGAAACTGAAAAAATTCTATGGGTACACTTAGTTGCCTAAATACATTTATCTGCACACTAGCTACACTTCTTTGGTTGGTCCTTCATGACTTCTAAAACACAGATGCAGTGACCTTTGCAGATGAGCAGTTTTGCAGTTTTGTTACCATAAGGGAATTAATATCTTATTTCTGTATGCTGTGCTCTCTGAGAACCATGTCTAAACTGGTAACATTTAGAAAAGGAAAATATTTCATCTGCAGACTTTTTTTTTTCTGCTTGAGCTGAAATTCTTTGTCACATTTCTCTCTGTCAGTCAGTTTACGCCTTTACATACAAATGTGGAGAGACAAGAGGTTCAGCACAGAAATCCTAATAAAAACAGATTCCAGTCTTAAAAAACTTCTGTTGACAATTTCTTATAATGGGGAGTGTAAAGAGTTAACTGGTTTTGGAATGCTGAATATTTCTAAAGCTCCTGCTAGAGACATGTTTATTTTTTATATTAGAAGGTTAATCATACCTGCCTGACACCTGGCTTTCTGCCTGCCTATGTAAGTTTCTAGGGGTTTCCTTGGGCTTGCCAGCAGAAACTCGCTTCCTAAGTCTACCTGCCAGGAGAAACTCACTACTTGAGTTTACCAATGCCATCCCCAGACATAACGACCGTGAAATTATGTTATAATGAGCAGAGGAGGAACAGACATGGCTTTTGTCCAAGCTGGTTGTGGGGAAAGCAGTAAGTGAATTCTGACTCTGTGGCTCTGTCCAGTCAGTCTGGATTACACTTGCAACAAGAAATATGAGAATGATAATAACAACAACAACAACTGAATTTAGCCATTTTTCCCTAAGAAGCAGGGAGATATCAATGCATAGTTCTGTATAACCACAAAAAAAAGGGGCATCTCAGACCTATAGTTTTCCTCCTGGTGAATGCTGAGAGGTGCAGATTAACTTCAGCACCAAGTGAGTGAGGTTGGACCCTTTCACAGAGACTGTGCTGTCTGCAAGGAGGAGGCTATGCCATTTTATATTCAGTTATCACTACTAATAAACACATCTGAACCATCACCACCCACTTATTCTCAGTGGTTCTTTCGGAGTTTTTACTCCTATTCTTTGAATGATCTTGTCCTAGCTTGTACCACTTAGGTGTAGACAGGTGTGAGGGTTTTACCATCCTCACTTTAATTATCATTGTTAATGAATGAAATACCCTAAACCACCACCACCTTCTCACTTTGAATGATTCTGCACCTTTAGTCTAATTTTATGTTTTCAGCCATCATGCCCTAGCTTGTACTTACCTGTTAGTATTTTTTTCTTCTTCATCATCTTCTAGTTTTTTCTTTTTCCCTTCAAGGCCAAGTTCTGTACCTTTGTTGCAATCTCCTGAGCAGCTTTGACTCCTCTTGAGATGAATGAAAATTCAGTTCTTTAAAATCTACACCTTTCTAGGTTTTATTCTCCTGTTGAACTTCCTGCTTCTGGCTTTGGATATTGCTTCTTTATCTAACTGGCCTAATTGTCTGGAACAATTCGAAACACCAACACTGAATTTTGCATTATTAATGGAAGATCTTCCTGTTAGTTTTTAGAACATCAGTTTTGACACGAGGCCATTGCTAAAGTCTTGCTTTTTTAAATTATTCTATTTGGATGTTGGACTATAAACAAGTAGTTGTGACAAATTGGAATATAAAGGAAGGATAAAATTACTGACATGTTTGAGATCTTGTCTCAAATTGTGTTCTACTTTTCTTTAGCTAAACTTGTGTGAGCATAATGGAAAGAGCCTGCCTTTAAAATAAAATAAAATAATTATTATAGCATATCATGTTTTATCCATTTAAGGCACTGTCTATGTGTAAAACTATTTAATCTGTTTACCAATATCCAAGATTTGTCTATGGTAATTAATTTGTTTATGAAATTTGTTTTGCCCTAAGAAGTATGGCATAAGTGGTAAATAATTCTCTATGAACTGTCTGAAAACAAAACTTGGAAAAAATTAATCTCCTTCTATGAGCCTTTTTTTCTTTTGTGTAAGATTGACCCTGTGGATTACACAAAACAGCATTTGAAAGATCCAAGCATAAATACATGTAATTCAAAGCATTTAATATCTCCATATTTGGTGCATAATAGCATGCAGCTGCTGTTGTTTGTTTTAGAAAAGACTGCAGTTAAAGCTTCATATATCATATTCTGTGATAATACTATATTCTACAGTTTTCAGATCTAGGATGGAATTTGGAGATTAAACCTTTGACTGTCTCATTAGAAGTTGTGTTAAGACTTCTACAACACCTCTTTTCTTTTTGTTGGGCTTGATTCTGAAGTCCTTATTTACATGAAAAACTCCTTCAGCATGTCAACAGTCCCACCAGTTTCAAGGTATGCACTTAAAAGAGAAGATACAGTCCTCTATCTTAGAAATACATTTCTAACTGTAAGTGCAAGTATATAAAAAAGCTATACATGAAAGAGATTTCTTTACCTCCCAGAAATGTAGTTTTATGTAAACATTGTTTGTATATGTGTGTCCAACGTATAAAGAACACTCTTGTGAATACACTCCTCCTGATATTAATATATATTTGTATGGAGATGTCTTAATGAGTACTTTTTTACTGCAAAAGCTTAGAAATACTAAAGACTGCTTCCTTAATTCAAACAAGTAATAATTACCTCATCAGCAAAGTATTGAATTAGAGTCCTCTAGTAAGGAGGACTCCAATTTAAGGAAGGTTTTGAATTCAGTTGTCCAGGGCATTACTGACATGGTCTGACCAGGATATGTTACCTGGAGATGGATTAAATTTTTGACCAACTTATTTTAAAATTAAAAACCACACAGATTTTACCCAAGTATTTCATAAATTCATATTGTTTTGCTGAATTTTTTCCATTAAGTAAAAAACCCCGCAACTTCTAAAATTATACTTTCAGAGAAGCTTTCCTCTCACTATTTTAAAAATGCAAGATTTTGATATTTCCATTTGAGAAAACAATTAACCTTGAAATTGTTAATAAAATCCAATATATTTCAAAACACAGTAAAAATATGTTACTGTAAAAGTAAATTTTTTATTTAAGCCAAAATACACTTTTCTATCTTGCCCATGAATCAAACATTCCATTACCTGTATTACACCCAAAGAACTTTAATGTTCACACATCTCAACCTTGATTATGTCTTTGATGATCCTCAACCCAAATTTTAAGATCTAAAGCTTTCATAGTCTGTTATAGATGTAGATAATGAATGAACTTAATCATGGGCAAGGACTCTGTAGCAGAAATTATGGGTGTGTGGCTTGTGGTGACAGGTCTCTGAACACCCAGACAATTTCTCCTATTGTTGCGACGTGGCGTCTAGAGCCAAGCAGCCCATCAACTGCGCCATCGTGCGCTTGTGGATGCCTGTTGGGTGTGCTGGGGTGCGTATGCTTTGCCTGAGGCTGAGCTCGCAGGCAGGCACTGACAGCGATGGCAAACATGCCTGTTGAAAATAATGTCTTCTGCAGAGCTCTCCTCAGCATATATGGGAACTTGCAGCTTCCCCCTTGTTTTTCTGAAGTTGGTCCACTGATTTTATGTCTTATGTTAACAGGTCAGTAGAAAGGAGTAGTCAGAAAAGTAACTTAAAAGACACAAAGATGCAAATTAAGAGTCTGCCCATTTAATATGACTCTTCCACTTTCTACCAGCTGTTTCTTTTTGTCTTCACCATCATTATTAATATTATGAACTGTATATATATGTCAAAACAGTCTAAAGAAAGAGAAAAATGTTTCCCTCAGTCATTAGTATGAATCTTATTTGTACTAATATATGCAATATCTCTGAGTTCAAAAACTCTTTTGAAAGTCAGTTTCCTCATTCATAAGATGGGTGTAATTTTCCTTCACTTTCTGAATGTTAATTATTTACCATGTGCATATTACGTTAAAGAGTTAAACCTTAACATGGATATTATCGGTGTTATTATTGCATAAAAATAAGTATACATAAAGAATCATATAGTGTCACATAAACTTACAACAGGTTCATACAAAATCTGTCACTGCAGGTTGCTTGCTCTCTTGCATTAGGTAATCACAGTGAGATTAGACAAGGTTAAAATTAGCATAAGGGGAAAAAAATGAACTAGTCTACTTTTATAAGCTGTTCCTTGACATTGTATCCTATATCCTGAAAAAACCCACAGATTTAGTCAAAGTTTCCAGGACAGTGAATCCAATAAAAAGTACAGTTTTGTGAAAAGTTGAAAATGTAGCTTTTTGCTAATGGCAATTTGTGAAATTTGTTTTAAATGAGAAATGCATTTTTCTCCTTACAGAGACCTGTACTTTTCATCACAGTCATCCTACCAAAACTTTGGTTTTTCCCCATAGCTCATGATGTTCACATTTTAATTTCCTCAGTGCTTTTACTCTAAGTAATTGTAGTTGCTCCCCTTAGTCCCTGCAAACTGGATGAAGAACTCTATGATGGAAGTTACATAAAAGGATTGCTTTTTGCATATATGAAGCATTTCCTTTGTAGAATATTTTCTGGGGGTCTTTTCTTGGGTTCATGTGAAAATGCAATGTCCTGGCAGTATTTAGCCACATGTACAATATTTTCCTGAAATCTGGATAGATCTGCAGACATTTTTTTTATTAGCTAATCCTTTATTTCTTAGCCTATTCTGGGTGCCAAATTAACATATTTTTTCAGGAAGCTTAATAACAAATGGGTAAAATGCTTGGGTTTTTTTTTTTAAAAAAGTCTGCATTCTATAATTCTACCTATTTGTAACTCAGGGTTAGATCATATATTTAACTTAAATTCTAAAAAAATACATATGTAAGAGAATCACCCTCTCTATAGGATGTTTGACAAAATTTGGTGCATATTCCAATGCACAGGTAGATATTTTTGTCTTTGCCTGCAAAAAGGAAAAAAGTAACCAGCCAGTTCATAGGGACTACAACTCTTTTTGTGTGGGCTGGGCAAGGAATAGGAGTGCTCTTGGCATATATTCACCCTTTTACAAGAATACATGTCAAACTTGTCCTTTGGAAACTAGTACCTGACTCTGCAAAATACTATTCAGCCTATCTCCCATTAGGGGATTTCTAATGTTGCAAAAACACAAAGAATCTTTCAGTTTTCTTCTTGTCTCTGTAAAATCTAATGTCGTATGTAACCTCAGCCTGGACAAATTCTTACTTTATGGTGCATCACATTTGCAATATTTGTATAGCAAGTAACCAATGTCCTTCTCATTCTGAACTTGAATGATTCCTGACAAACCCAGTAACACACTCAGAAATTTCACAGGCAGCAGTAGGATTAGTTCAAGCTGCTGAAGGAAGATGAGATTAAATGAGAAAAGTTGTGGGAAGAAATGCAGCAGGAAAGAAGTTCAGTCAAAAAGCATTACTAAATGCAGAAGAGTAGATGAAGGTTGACACAAGAAGTTTCCTGCTGTCATTTTCTCCTCAGAGCATGAAATGGAAGACTCCAGCATGGATCAGACTCAAATTGCAGAGTTACACATACTGGCATTTCATAATGCCTTCTTAACTCTCCATCTTGTTTAACTCTCTCCCTTTAGTTTTAAGGGATTTTTACCAGCCTTTATGACGGCATGGGCCAGGATATTCTACTGAAGGCAAATGTTTCATATTAGAAATCTGAACCCCATCATTTTGAAGCCAGAGATGTACTCCTACTGCAGGTGTTCTTTCTAGGATTTACATCCTTTTAAGGTCTGCCTCATGGTCCCAGCTGCTATACTGAAAATGGCACACTGCAAATATGGGATTGCCTTTGGTGCCTGTTTGAGTACCCCTTCACCTTTGAGCTGTCTGGACTGTAATTGTAAAAGGCACAATAAGATACATAGATTCATGGTATATAGATTCATAGGAGTGTCAGACAGTCCTATTTTACCACAGTCCAAAATGGCTTTTGCAATTAATCTTTATTATTAACCTATTTAATCTTTTCAGCATTTAATGCTGAAAACTATTTATTTTCAATATTAACTTTGCCATCATTATTACTCCTATTTTTTTCATCATGTGAGTCAGTTTCTCTTCTGAAAGACCATTTCTTCCCGATATGCCTGGAAATGACTGACATATGAATATCGGATGCTAAAATGTAACAAGAAATGATGCACACCTGGATGCAAAGGTAATAAATCCAGATCGTCTGGACAGATGAGAAGCAGATGTTAGAGTTCCTGTGGGATTTTTTTTTTTTTTTGTCAACTAAGGAATATTACAGTCTACTGACTGAATGTAATATGTCCATATTATTTTTGGCTAGTTCACTTGATATGTGATGTTGATCTGAATAGATGTTTCCAAACAGACCATACACGTTGTCAATAATTCAGATGCCAGTGAGCTGTCTTGGTATGCCAGACTGCATATGCTAACATTTAATGCCAGACTGAAGTTGCTGTGCTATTCAGCAGGATGAATCACCTTAAGGGAGAATGGGTCCCCAGGTATATTGTGCCATATGGTGTAGTGAGTAAAGAATCCAAAGTGTTTGACCCACATCTTGCAGTGTAACTTCTACCATCTTCCTTGGCTTGGGTTCTGGGAACTCCTTTGATAATAAATATGTTGCCTCAGCGTAAATAAATCATATAGTGCTGACTATAGCAAATCCCAGTGATGTTTCCACTGAAAATCTCAGATTCACCTAGTCAGAAGAATGTGAGGTATGCATTTACAAAACCAAAATAAAGAAAGGGTGACAGAAGCTATAAGATAATATGTGCAAAAGTCAACATCCAGAGATCCATGGAAGTGGGGGGTTCAACTGGGACATCTTGAGGTTCAACATAGGTCCAAAAACGGTCTTCAGCATTCCTGTTCAACAAAAATCTTTCTTTAGCTCTCTTGAAGACAAAATGCAGTAGGTTTTCACTGTACTAGAACACAAGGACTTCCAAAATTGTTTATTTCCCTAATGCAGGTTTTCCCTTTGAAGGGGGAAAGAGGACGGTTTGATCTTTTTGTCTCGAGTGCTTAAACATTAGTGTTGCCACATAGGCACACTGATGTCACTGTTATCTCTACCTCCATCCAAAGTAATGAATTTTCTAAAATTTCCTCTTCATAACAAACTGCTGGTTCCTGCAACAAATAGAAGGTGATAAACAATTATTTACATCTGATAAACCACTGTGAATTGTTAACTATGAAATGAAATATTATGACAGACTGGTGTAACACAACTGTTTACTGCTTCTCTTGATCACAAATTGGACAAGAATTGGAACAGTTGGAGAGCAGCCCATCTCTAGCCACTGCCTGCTTGTTGTAAAATAGCTGTATGTTGTATTCTTTGCTTTTTTTTATTACTGTTATTAACACACAATAAAAAAACACATTTAAATAGCGTTAAGGTTGTAACACAAAACAACAAAAAGTTCATCTGGATTGTGCCCTGTTTAATATTATTTGGATGCCTCTTTCTGTAATACTTTTGGCCTTCTACTATGTCCTGCCTTTTGTTGCATTTCAAGCAGGTATGCAGCAGTGATAGGCACCCATCTCTTCTTTATTATGGGGCATTTTTAAACCTCTTCTTCTTAATTTAATTTTTAATGCATTACTGGAATGACTATATCTTTTAAACTTCCAGCTAGTAAACCTAGACCCAAATAGAGGTATGGTGCTGTATGTCTGAAATTACAAATGTCCCACTGCCTTCAAAACAGGTGGTACCAAGCTGTAGACAGTCTCTGCTTTGCTCAGTTCTCAGTTCTGTCTGGGTAGGCTACTGATTCTTTTTGGAAATTATTTGTCCTTCTGTACTATTTTCTTTGTCCTCTGCCTTCAGTGACTAAGAGACTGTCCCTTACTCTGTTTGCAAGAACCTCCAGAAATAAGATGCTCAACTTGATTCCTTCTGGTGTTTTTATGAGAATAATGGCATGGCATGGAGTATAATTCTTACTGTATGTCATATGCTGTAGAACTTGCTGTTATGTTGTGTAGTTGGCTTCAACTACAAAAAACCATAAATAAATAACAACTGTCCAACAATTCAGTTCAGGCTGCATTGATTGGGACAACTGATTCCCATGATTCATATCTTCCTAGCTCATCCATTATTTAAATGTTAGTATAAACACATTGAAATTCTTTCAGACTTCTGCAGATCCCCACAAGAATGAGCCTAACAAACACTGCTGGCAGAGTGTCCTGACTGACAGTCCTTCCCCCAGAGACAGTAGAATTACATTCAAGCTCTTTCCAATGAAAGAGCCAGAGGAAGTATGTTTGAAATTATCACTGCATTTCACCTTCCAGTATTTTCTCATATGAAGATGATTTCTGAAAAAAACCTTGTTTTCTCAGAGGACCAGATGCTTTCAGAGTGATGGCCAGATGCAAATAAACAAACAAGTGTATTCGTGGAGGATATTAATCTTTCACTGCAGACAAATCTAAAACCTAGAGCCCTTCTAAGTGTCACTCAAGTCCTAAGGGCTTACTTATTAGGGAGCATAATGTTTGTGCTTGGCTTAAGTACCAGCGTAATTTTTTTTACAGAACAAATCTTCAGAACATGGCACTTACACCCAACAAGTCTTGCCCAAGATGTCATACTTGTTTACTCAGTGCCTAGCTGCAATCCCAGGCAATATTTACTTTAGCTAAATTTAATGCTCTGAAGCTGTAAATGCAATCTCCGTTAATATTATGTTCTCTCTTAAAATTGCAGTGTTGATAGAAAAACATTGTGCTGTACAAGCCATTAGCAGATCCTGCCTGTGGGGTGGGATACAAATAATAGAAGTAAGCAAATTATCTCTTGATTCTTTGCAGTTGGGAGATACTGCTGGTATTTAGATCTATCTATCCAAGTATAAGCCTGCACTGGTAGTTTTCCAAGTTCCACGTATCTAAAATCCAAGGGCTTGTTTAGTACACTGATGCAATTAGATGCCCAAAGCTAATCAAGATTTTTGCAGTGCTTTAAAATTAAAGAGTTTTAAAATAATCCTTCAAAAGCTGCACTGTTTTTGCTAAGCTGCTTTTCTGAACAAGTTTATACTGCTACTCTATATCTTTTGTTTGACCTCCAAAGAATGCTGTTTTCTCCTAGGAGTTTCTGTGGCGGGATACCATCTGCAGCCATCATGTCAACCATTTTACTTCTATCACCTATCATTCATTTTACATCTATTACCTTTGCAAATAGTCTTCTCTGTTCCCACAGCGTCCTTATTGTCCTTTAACTGCCCTGCTGCTTCTTCTATCCTCAATCTTTTCTGTAAAGGCAGTGGTTGATCTGCTTCACTTTTTTCATCATTTTGGTTCTTTTCTTCATCTCTTCCTCTTTGCTTCACATGCAAAGCCACCATGGGGAAAGTGTTGTGTGAATTTCTAAGTGTTCCTTACCTATAGTCTAGCGCTCAGATAGTAATATGTTACCTGGTTTATTGGCTGTCATGACCAAAGTTCCCTTGGCCACGTACCTGTAATTTCTGGTTACTTTTACTGTCTTTCATATTCTCATCTCTTTATCAACACAGATTGGATGAAATTGGGCCATTTAATAGATTCTTATGCAGGGCTTCATTCAGGGAGAGCCACCCATCCCTCTTAGCTCCACTCTTACATTCATCTTCTGTGGTGCTAGAACTGCTTGCTCAAAATCTTTCCTGGCCTTGCAAACCTTGCATGACATTGGATGTACAGGTATAGAGAAGAGCTCTGTGAA